>JACDJE010002424.1:0-231707 GCA_016647715.1 Pavo muticus
TTCCTCTTTTGGGGGGGGGGCTAGGAAAGGGGGCCCTTGGGCCCACTGTCCCTGTCACGGGCATAGACTGGTCCAGGTAACCCCGTGACACTGGTTTTATGTGGTTCTTGATTCACTTTCTCATGTGGCCTGGACAAACACACTTACCGTTATTATTCCCTTCCCTTTAACTTTGCTGGAACATAATGTTAGTGAAGCTCTTTTAACCTCTTATGATTTAACTGCTACAGAAATGGAAAATATGTAATTCAAAGAGAGGGAACAACCTCAGTACTTTGTATCTTCATAACTGATGCTCCTGCTTCTCAGATGCAGTATAACATTCGTAATGTTATACTAATATTGTCTTCACATCATAAATCATTCAGTTTAAAATTCAGATTGCTTTTGATACTAGATTTTCTGCTAATCCATGCTTTAATAACCTGAAACAGTGAAATAAAGCTGCTTTGAAGTTGATTTATGAGGCATTTTGCACGCTTCACTAGATTTTATATAATGGATTATACGTTTAACAGAAGAATATATAACTGCAGAAAAGAGTTTAGAAAGCTATTTTTCTGTATTTCCCTAGTCAGAACTGAATTTTGTACATAAATGGTAACATCTGTTGTGTTAATCAACTGAAAGAAATATAAATGAAGACTACATTCAATTATGTATGAAGTGATTACTGCCTTTTTTTTTTCAATCAGAGCTACCAGTAACACATCAGTATTCATCATATAATTCAACTGAAATGAACTTACTCATCACTGAAAACATGAACTGTACCACTTTCATCCATGCATCTAAAATCAGTCCAAATTGCAATGGCTTAGGCAGCTGAAGCAAACTAGCAGGGACAGCACCTTAGTCATCTGTGCTTCTCTGTTGTGTGTCTATCAGCTCAGTAAAAGCTGGATTTTGGCCAATTGCTGGTCTGTCTAGTGATTATCTGAGCATAATTCATCCTCAGGTTTACAGGAGATACATAAACAAGACAAGGGTACCCCAAGACCCAGGGCTTTTCTGACTTACCACTCTGAAAGAAAGTTGTCACTAATTAAAAATATCCACTTTCTATATTAATTTCTCAGGAGCAATTAAAAAAAAAAAAGTGGAAATTTAATAGGGAACATGAAGCAAAAAAATACAGGGAAAAAAATCATTTAATCAGGGTTTGAGAACCCATCTCTTCTATAATAAAACAGCAATTTTCACTGCTTGCTTTTAAAATAGTAATTAGTAAGAAAATTCATCAGCCTGATGGTGTTAACAGCATCTGCCTTGAGAATTTGGGTCAGATCTGCACGTTGTGTAACACATCTTCACTGACTTGAACAGCACTGAAGTCACAAATGGTTCATCCTAGAGTTTGTGTAATTCTCTGGTTTGTTACAAAAGCATCCTGCCATCTTTTACATAGAAAAGGCAGAATCACTTGCTTGGAGCAACTGAAATAATATTGGAAAAAAAGGAGTAGAAGATATGCATTTGTGCCCTGATTGGAGAACTGGCAACTGAAGCATTATCACTTATTGACTATGTTGGCACTTACCCTTACTAAAGCTCGCGGTGCAGCTGAGTGCAGTTTTATCTCAGAAGAAAGAAACAGCAAGATAAGCAACTGCTTGAAATATCTTAGTCACATGGATGCTGTGTTTTGGTATTTCAAGGAAAATACAGTTTATCATCTTATCAAGGAGATTATCTTTGAAATGTGAGTTGCATATTTCCCTGTTGCTCTTCACCTGAAAATGACATATAGATTGGTATAATTTTTAGCCTCTAGCATGAAACATACATAAATCCACCAAACAGTTGGACTTGACAGCCTTTTGGTGTGGTTTCTCTATAGGGAAGAAGTGTTTAGGAATTTTACAATTTTCTTTTTTTTTTTTTTTTCATTTGGGGAAGCACTGTTGTACTGAAATCAAAACATATTCTGTTCAGCTAATTTTCTGTTGGCTCCTTATTCAGGACAGAATGTAGAAAAAAACCTCATATAATACGGATATCCCTTAGAAGATATAGCAGTCTGGTGGTTCGAGTAGTCAATTAAATACAGTAAATCCAGTTTCAATCTGCCCAGTTCTGTAACTAGTAAAGACAAGTAAATGCTTGTCTCCCATATTCTTGGAGATTTATAAGCTTAAATCATCTGGAGGTGAATGCACTTGATTTGAAATTTTTGATAGAACTGTCATGCCTACAGTCTAAAATCTTTTTTGTGCCAAAGTATGCTGGAGCCTCTACTTTGCATTTGTTCATCCAATCATTATCACTTCTCCATTCCTACCAGTGTTCTTCTTCTTGCTGGCATCATTCTGTAAAGTTCTTCCTGTCTCCTTTTCTGTCTGAGGACTTTTCCCATGCTCCAGTCCATCTCCACTAGAGTTTCCCAGGGATTCTGCCTGCCACTGTGAAAAAAACAGTGGATTTTTTTGCCATTTTCTTTTCCTTAACTTCAATTTATTTTTACTTGAAGCCACCAATCTTGTTTATATGAAGACCCAGTTCAACAATTTAATAGCTCCTATCTGCCCCTCCTCTGGACAGAATTGCCAAAGGTTTCTCCTACAGACTACAGCTTATGTTCACAAAGGTACTTAGGCACTTGGTTTCAACTCAAAAGGGCAGGAGCTTGGCAAACCTGTGAGAATTCAGTACTAGTAAGTAATAATGTAGAGAACAATATTTTTATTATGACTGTGTATCTAGATTTAGGTTTAGATTGTCCCCCCTCCCCCATTCTCCTTTATAAATGACTTTAGATGTGGAATAAACTTTGCCATCTTAAATCTTGAGCAGTATTTACCAGAATCTCCAATTCTACTAAATAACTGAGAGGTAAATGTGATATAGTTCTTCTAAAAATCTTAAATCTAACAGCGTGATCTATGCAGGAACATACATGTGCCTAGATCCATCACTTCTACAGTTTACCTAAACAGATCAAACTGCTAATTTGAATCATTACATATGACAAGTTACACCCACTTATGTTGAGGCAGAAGTGGAAGGACAAGTTTTCACAGGCTAAAAATGTATTTATCTTAATTATCCTGTATCATTTAAAAATTATCTGAATCTAAAAGTCAGCCACTCCTCCTCCCTTGCATAGCTACTCTGTTAACACAGACTATGCCGTACCTAGCAAGGCGATACAGAACAACAGGGCATCTTTAAGCCATTGCCATGGTTGTTCTTATCCACCACATGTTGGTATTCCTTTCTCAAAGCAGTTTTTATGTCCATAAGATAGGTACTTTCTGGAGGAGCCTAACCTCCCCATTCCCCTAGAGATGAGCTCCAAATGCTCTTGACCGCTCATGTGTTCTGCACCATCCTAAAGTCCTGTAGTCTCTACCTAGCACCTTGAATTCCAGAGGTCTGTGCCTTGGGCTGGACTGTGGATAAAAACAAGGATCCCCTCAACACTCTCACTTCTGGGGAATTTGAAAGGACAGAATAAGTTGGCTGATGTGGACTCAGAAATACTGTTCAAACAAAGTGTCTCAAGGATGGCCTTGAATACACTGATTACTGCTTTGGTCACAGTGGACTTGTCTATCCAACGCTGGTTAGCCACTGGCTAGTAGGGGGTGATTCCTAAATTTCTGTGAAAGGATGGTAAAGAAATGGAGCCAGCTCAAGGACGCTCTTCAAGCGGTGCCCTTCCACATCTGAAAGTTTTGCACCCACTGTTGATTAGAAAGAAAAGAAAGCATAAGACAATCTTTTGTCAAGGTTCATAGACCATCTGTGATCAAGATAGGGAATAGTAAACTCTTCATCATTTCTTGCTTTATAGTCCACAAACTAAATTCTTCTATGAATAGTTTTTTTTTTTCTATAGTGTTAATCAATGACATTTTTGACTGCCTCAGAAATGTTATGAATTCAGCTTTATATCAACTTACCAACTTTTGTGGTTTGAAAACAGCCATTCTCAATTTAATCAATATTTTCAAGGGTGACTATTAATTTTAAGTGCTCTACTTGAGGCAGAAATTAACCGGTAGTATTATACCTTTCCTTCTGTTTTCTATGGACTATCTAATAACATTATCAGCACAAAATTTTACCATTTCATTACCTTCAACAGCAGTGAATACTATTTAAGGGCCCTGGAAGCGGCCATACCTAGAAAGATGTTTCCACTTTGTTAATCTTGTGTATGTAATAGCATTTTGTATTCAGTCAGTTTTTTTGTTATTGAAAAGACAAAGGTAGCAAAGAATAATAATAAATGTTTCTATTATTATTTAAGTTTCAAGCTATAATATTCATAATCCATTCTGTTGAAAACATAGAATCAACTAAGAAACAGAAGTGATATTCCCTTCAGTAAGAAACACATATTGGATTTTTTGTGGAATGTTTTAAGGAAATTAGAGCGTAATAGTTCACATATGAGTATGGTGCTTACTTATGCAATAAATCAATGAAACAAAGCAGTAAAATCCACGACGATCCACAGGGTTCTTTTTCATTGTTATATAACTATAAGACAAACAATACTTGTCTCCAAACATTTTAATAATGTTATCGTATAAAATTTTAATGTTAGCTTGCAAAAAACAGTGACCAGCTCCCTTTATCGTTAGTCTTTACTATGAACAATAGTTCTTATCCTGTAAAAAAGTCTACTGAGGGAGGTCATTCCATGGTCAGATTAGCATTTTCTATTAAATATATATCCCTAGGAAAAAAGAATAACATGATAAAAACAGAGCCCTTGCAAACAGGCATAATGTTTAAGCAGAGAAGAGAAATGGAGAGTACCGTCACAAAGAGACAGAAAAGAGGCAGAGAAGCAAAGAAGAGCAGAACGGTTATTTCATGAAACTTTGGAAATGTTCTGCTGTAATACACCAAATCTACTGAATTCTAATACATTCATGAGAACGAATGCAAAAGAGTTAATTTTAATTGGCATGTTATATACAGTAACATGCTATTATCTTCACTTTATCATGTTGCCTTAACTCATCTCACATTCTTGTCCCCTATTAAATCACCATGATTATTTTTAATTCTAGACTCTGTGCTGGTTGTATTTTGTATCCTATAGTTCTCTGTACAAATACCCAGGCTGCTTACAATGACACTATACTGTTTTTAGATTTAAACTTCTCAGACTTTTCTTACTTCAAGTATGTATTTGTATATGAAAGTGTAGGGAGAAACTTTCAAGCAGTAGTTACTTGCCATTTTTAAATTAACAAGCTTTTCAGCTACAAAAGCCTGAAGTGTATATTTAAATACAAGGAAAAACTGTTTATGAAATGTACATGTATCACATATGCCTTAATACTGTTGTTATTGATTCAAGATGGCACTTTAAGTATGTAAATTCTAAACTCACAATACTGTCAATAACTAGATGAACATTAAATTAAAAAAAAACAAACAAACAAAAAACACCTTAAAAGTGTGATGATTTTTTTTTTAATTTCAAGACCTAGAAAAAACAAAGGGCAACATTTAGAAAGCAGGAGTTTAAACACAGTATTTGGATGAAGAGCTGTAGATTAATTACTTTCCAAATGTTCCTGCTTCCTTCAGTTTCCAAATATAGAATTTCAAGTTTCTTTCTTTTTCACTTTCTAATCTGTCTGTAAAATTTAATGTTTATTAAGCAATTGCAGGAAAATATGTTGGTTTCAAATAACACATGAAGCCACATGTCACAGAAGTCTCTGAGCTGGAGTAGGAGTCAAAGTCAACATTATTCTTGCTAAGGTTGCTACAGAATTCATAATTGGAGTTACTTCGGTCATGCCAGGCATTTAGAGCTGTTTTGCCTTTCTTCCTCTTGTAAACTCCAACAGCAGCAACACCTGTGGCAATGCGAGGTCTGTGGATAAGCCAGGACAACATTCTGGCATGTCTCTCTAAACTGGCTCTAGTGCTTCTTAACTCAGGTATGGGAGCAATGCAGGAAGCTGAAGGATCTTCCGCAAACATGCCTCCTTTTTGCATTAGTGTGCGGGTTGTGATTCATCATGGTCACATGGTTGTACAGTCTTGCCAGTATAAGCCTGGGCTGTATGATTCCTGTAAGATCCTCTGTCCCTCCACCAGAAATTCCAGTATCCAGTCTCTGTTACAAGCTGGAAAACAAAAGCTAAGCAATAAATTAAACAGAGTAATATTGCAGTTAATGGCTATTTGAATAAACACATTCAAAAAACATACTGGAGTTGATTACCGCTAAACAAGCAGCTACTTGTGCAGCCCCTAGTCTAAGTAGTAAAATTCAGTTACTTAGGTTATGGCAGGAGAATCTAACCTATGTATCAGAGTTATCCTTCAAAAGGTGTCCTGCTCTCACAAAGCGTCCCACAGCTACTCAGCCCAGGATTTCAGATACATTTCTCAAATGGGGGTTTAATGAAAATTTTGGAGATAAGAATCACAGAATGGCTTAGGTTAAAAGGGACATTAAAGATCATTCAGTTCCAACTCTGTGCCGTGGGCAGGGCTGCTGCCCAGCAGATATGGCTGCACAGGGTCCCATCCAACCTGGCTTTGAACGCCTCCAAGGATGGGACATCCACAGCTTCTCTGGGCAAACTCTTCCAGTACTTCACTATTCTCTTAAGTAAAGAATTTATTCCTAGCATCTGACCTAAATCTCCCCTCTTTTAGTTTAAAGCCATTCCCCCTTGTCCTTTCACTATCAGACATGTAAAAGGTCAGTCTCCCTCTTGCTTATAAGCTATCTCCCTTCAAGTACTGGAAGATGGAAAGATGGAAGACTAAATACACCAGAGTTAGTTCTGCTACATTAGTATTAACATTTTCAGAATCTCTAGCTGAGAGAAAATTTGTGTGTTCCTAGTTCTTACTGCCAATAAATGCAGCAGAGGATAAGGTAAAGTCTAAGGCATCCAAGGCACCTGGTCCAGGTTTTTGGCTCTTATTGTCTACAGACACTGTCAACGCCCAAGTTGACAATCTCTGGAATGAACCTACTATCTTCAGCTAAAGCCAACCATCTGTAGGTCTAGTATGGTCACTAGTTTAGACAATATCTGCAAAAGCCCTGACTGATTATTTCATCTGCAACAACACATAAATATGACTAAGCTTCTGTTGCAAAAGACTCCATAAGCTGTGTGCTCATCCTGTTAGAAACTCACTGCAGGTGCTGAATGAAAAGCAACAATGCGTGCCTTGAGATAAATCAGGTGCCAATGAGCCAGAAATACTCTTAAATCTAGTAGGGAAACTTATCAGTTCTAAGCTGAAGATTAATCATTAGAATTTTCAACCCTAAAAACTTCTGTTCTTCAAAGCCTACCAGTGCCTGTAACTTATCATGTTGCCTGTTCTGTGTAAAAGATCTTTTAATTTACTTTTTCCTATTACTCGGCTCCTCACTGAATAATTACAGTGTCATGCTGCTGTTTCAGTTCCCTGCAAACAAGGGCCTGAGGTTACTTTACTGATGTTGATACAATGGCCCATCTGTAACACTGTAAAATTTAAGGATTTTTTTTTCATCCACTTTCAGCACCTTTCTACTTACAGAACAAATGTTGAATATGTTACCTCAAAAATCTCTTCCGAAATGCTTTAAATCTTGTTTATTTCAAATAAGTCTTATTTCTTGTTTATTTGCCATGTAGCAACGTAGGGAGTGGTGTTGCTAAATGGTGGAGCTTTCCATCTTCCTGTGATGCGTTGACACAGCTTCTCCAGTATGCAAGAGAGAGTTCTCTAATAACTCGTGTTGGCTTTATTTATGGCCATATGTTTTGCAGGTAATTCTGGCATGCCTTCAGAAAAGCCACCAGGCAGGTTTGGCTTGTTTTCATCCCAAGCTGGCTTTAGGAAATGCTTCAAGTCTCTAAGTTAATGAACTTTGCAATGTTCCAACAAGTTTCAAACCTCATAAAAAAACTCATCCCTGTCGTTGTCAATTGTCATTCCTCTGTCCTATTTCTCAAACAGGCAAAATGGATTTCCATGTAACAAGCATTGCTTCCTTTGACATGCACATAACTGCTGTATGCGGGCACAGAGCAGAGCCCACAGGCACGCGGGAAGCACCAAACAGGCACACAGTATGGGGGAAGCACCAAACAGGCACACGGCACGCTGGCAGGGCTCTGGCACCAGGGTGGGCGCGCTCGTGCCCTCACGAAACAGTGGGAAGGCATACGGAAAGCTCTCCACGCAGAGAGCCGTTGGAGCAGCCAGCCACCAGCGAACAACAGCCTGAGCAGAGCAGGGCACGACAGGGCAGGGCCGCGAAGCGAGGCCTCGCCCTCCTTCTCCACAAGCGGCGGCGGGGTTGGGCGGCGCATGCGCGGTGCGGTGGTGGCGGTGGCGGGGCGGGATGGTGGCGCCGCTGGCAGGCCCGAGTTGCAGGTCGGTGGCGGAGCCGGCCGGCGGGGGGAGGCGGGGCGGACGTTTCTCGACGCTTTTCTCCTGCCCTCGTCGCCGTCGTCGCTTCCGCCCCCGAGCTGACGCGGTTCGGGGCTGTTTCGGCGCTGGCCGCGCGCGGGGTAGCGGGTGGGGGGCGGTCGCGGGCGGCTCGCCGGGAGCCCCCCGCGGAGCCCCCTGAGATGTCCGTAGGTGTCGGGAGAGTGGCAAGCGGGTGGGCAGGGCAGGGGAGCAGGGCTGGCCGCGACACTGACGTGCCCTGTGCCTCCCCGCAGGCGGCCGCCCTCTGGCTCCCCATGACATGCAACCAGGAGGATTTCTTCAGGGACTACCTCAAGATGTTGGCGAACATCGTCATCCTGAGCCTGCTCATCTCGATCTCTCTGGCGTTCTGGATCGTGTCCATGACTGCGAGCACATACTACGGTGAGTCCAAAGGCCGCGGCCAGTCCCAGCCGCAGCCAGCCCCCCCCACCTCTCCCCCGGGGACGGGGTCTGGGTCTGGATGAGGCATCTGTAGGGCTTTCCCAGCCCGAGTAGAGCTGGAAGCCCGAGTCCCAGCGGGAGCTGTGCTGTTCTGTAGTGAGGGCAGGTAGAGGAGCTCCGGCCTGCAGAAGTTTTAGAAATGCACCTGGAGGCTTTGAATAGGGCATGTGGGAAAGTGTGCTGAGGCACGGGGGAGAGAAGTGGGAATCAGTGCAGCAGGAGAGGGATGTGCGTGGGGAGTTGCTGAGGTGGGTACATATGATCAGCTCTGTTCTGTTCAGGTAACCCAGGTGGGCTGTGGGTTGTGTATGGTTGCAGGGACACACGTACACTCTGTGGGCTGTCACTTTTGTTAAGACTTTTTTTTTTACAGCAGAATACAGATGCAGCAGTGCTGCCTGCAGCATCTTTTCAAACCTTGAAGAGTTGAAGAGCTTTCCTGGGCAGGTGAACAGCTGTCCCTAATGCATCAGCTGCTTTGCCGCAGGAGGAGCTCCAGTGTCACTGCAGTGTCACTCACTGCCTAGGGATGTGGAAGGAGCATGCCCAGGTGCCTGCTATCACCTTGGATTCAAAGGGGATAAAATAAATACCCCACCAGTATATGCCCATTTTTGTAATGGCTATTTAATGTCTCTGTTCAGTGCTTTCCAATGCTTTGGTTTTTAGAATGGCAGTACTCTCAGATATATGGTCTGATTTTTGGGTGGTTCTTTGTGGAGCCAGGAGTGGGGCTTGATGATCCTTACGAGTCCCTTTGTCTCAGGATGTTCCGTGATTCTAATTGGACAGAATAAAGGGGCATTCACAGTTCCATACTGGGTTTTCTTATCAGAGTGATGTGAAATCAGGTGCCACATGAGCGCAGGTTGTATGTATGGCTCAACATGGAGCTATGTGGGAGAGTCAGGTGGGGGTTAGGGAAGGGCTCTGCACCAGAAGGTGATGGGCATGGAATGGGCTGCCCAGGGCAGTGGGCACGACCCCAAGCTGTTGGAGCTCAAGTGGTGTTGGCCCTCAGACATTGAGTTTTGATTTGGATGGTGCTGTGTGGAGCCAGGAGTTGGACTCAGTGATCCCTGTGGGTCCCTTCCAACTTGGAACGTTTTGTGACACCTCTACTTCAGCTTGCGGAGAGGTACTTGACACAGAGCAGGTGTACAGAAACAGGCTTGACAAACAGGTTTTGTTAATTATTTTGGAACTAGCAGAGTTGGTGTCTTAGTTTCAGCTGGGATGTGATTGTTTTCTTCAGAGTGTCTGGTATGATGCTAGGTTTTGGTTCTAGGAGAAAAACTGTGTTTATAACACACCTATGTATAAAGTTGCTGCTAAGCAGTGATGTACACAGCCAAGGCCTTTCACAGTGGAAGGCCCAAGATGCTGGGAGGGAGCAGAATTAGGACAGCTAACTTAAACTGGCTAAAGGGATACCATAACATGTCATCAAGCAGAAGTTTTGAAGGGGTGGGAATTTATCTTCCACTGCATGGAGAGCTAGCTGGGCATAGGTCAGTGGTTAGTGAGCACTTGCTTGTGCAACACTTGTTATATACATTTATATATATGTATTTATATATATATACACACACACGTATGTGTATATATATATGTATGTATATATGTGTGTGTGTGTATATATATACATATATATATATATACATATATATATATAGTCATAACTATTATTTTCTTCCTTTCCTCTTAGTTTTATCTCTACCCACAAGTTCTACTTTTTTCCTCTGATTCTCTCCGCCATCCCACTGGGAAGGAGAGGGGTGAGCAAATAGCTGTGGTTCTTAGCCAGCTGCAGGATTAAGTCACAACAGTCAAATTTAAACAGACTTGTAACAATGTCATTTTTGCACATCTGTTCAATAGGTATAGCTCTCTCAGCTTTTCCACTAATTAAGGCATTCCTGCTCTTGCTATGTAACAGGAAGGTGTAAGGTGGAGAATCCTGGTATCACATGAATCAGGGGCTAATGGGAGTGAGGAGACTGGAGACAAATCTTCTTCTTTGCAGAGGATTATGGAACAGGAACATGGGACGTCTGTTTTCCATTTGACCGAAACTATGGAAAGACCTTGGTTTGTGAAAGGGAATTAAGCATATAGTAGGAGGGGGCTTAAACAAATAAGAAAGAGAATTGTGATGTGGTGCTTTTCTTTGAGTTTTTGAGCCTACAGGGCTCACACCGTCTGTGGCACTGAGCTTTTTCAGTGCATGAGAAAGAGGTTGTTTTATCATGGAAACCATTGTGCTGCATTGACAAGTGTTTCACTGCGAAATGCGTCTGCCCTGCTTTCCTCCAAGGAGCCTGAATAGCTGCAGAGCTGTAGGTACCGCTGACGCAAGCACTCATGTTACAAACCATCGTGTTCAGCTTTCCAGTGTGGCAAGCAGCTGTGCCTGTGTGAAATTTCTATTCAGTTAGATAGGTCAGATGTAATGCTGGATTTGTGATGTCATATATTTTGTATAGCAGATGTTGTAAATAGTTTCTCATGTTTTGGTATTGTTTTAGCTCAAAAGCCACATTAACAATTAGCTTTACTGTTTTTTAGTGGGTGTTTTTAAACAAAACTGTCATATGAAGTCTTGCTGAGATAATCAGTTCAAGATATATTTTTGAGAACCTTACATCAAGTTTAAAAGGAGTCAAAGAGATGATGTTCTAGACAGCAGTGACAACACTTTCACCTAGTAGAATTTCTTGTCATTTTTTCTGGAAGTAACATTCTTTCATAGGAAGTTGTTAAGTGCAAGATATAATCAATAGATTTCTTGTCTCTGGGTGCAAAGATGGAAGACTTTTAACAGTCATAGCAATCATTTCTTCTTATACTTTCTAATTTTTATTTTCTAAAATATGTACTTGAAACACCTTTTGCAGTGAAATGTATGTCTTATAATTAAAAGTAAAAATGAGGTGATGCAACATATGTGTATATATATTAATTACTGCCAAGGCAATAGATACATTGAGTCAGTTCTATGATTAAAGCAATAAACCCTCTAACTGGACAGTAATAACTCCTTTTTTAACTTATTAATAGCTTTTATTTTAGTGAGTGTTCTGGAATTTGAGGAGGAAATAAATACGTTTAGGACAGTGGAGATAAATCATCTACTTAGAGGATAAGTTGCTATGGACACTGGTGCTTTATGGAATGGTGTGGAATATGGTGGCTCAGTGGGATGTTGTTTTTCTGTTCTACAAGGAAATTCACATTGTAGTGACTTGAATGATTAAGCTCAGAGCTCTGCTGTCACTTTTGTCACCCCTAAACTCTTGTGTATTGTTCAGTTAGCAAAACATGTAAACCTAAAGCCCCTGAAAACTCAAGACTTGCCTTAACATGGCAATTCTGTTACAGCAACTGTCAGACAACAAAAGCCAGTATGGAGTGGATTCCCGTACTGAGTGAGGTGACTTAGAAGGATATCTTTTAGCGTAAACCTGTATCTTCCCATGAACATGTGTTTTCAGTCTATGCTGTATACATCACACCGCAAAGTTGATTTCAGATGTGAGCATGTTGGGCAAGCCAAGGGGAATTCTCGTCACTAAATCTAACTCGAAGCACTTGCTAAAATATAGTAAAGACTAAAAGATGAAATAACTCCTGTGTATGAAGGGAATGACTAACATTAAGGATATTAAAAGGGTACCATTAATGAATCAGCAAACAGAACTGATGATAACTGACTCAGCAGCGTTGCTTTGAGTATTTTCTGGATAGAATTGAAAGAAGTAAATGGTGGAACAAAAATTGAGAAAAAGATTAGTCTAAAGACTCCGGGGGGAGGGAGAGGAACTTCTGGCAGTAAATATCTATTACAAGACATGAAACTGTTGGATACAGCTTGTTTTCCAACAAGTGCCTGCAGGGCTATGGACCAAGGTGCGCAGTTTTTATACTGCTGCCAGGTTGGGAAGAGGCTGTGTGTGTGTGCGTGGATAGTAAGGAGGGGCTGCTCAAAGTGAAGAAATCCAAATCACCTGCGATTCTCAGCTGACCTATTTTCTGTAGATTAGAGGAGCAGGGACAGAACTGGGAGAGCTGCACTAGGTAACTTCAGGCTTGCTCAAACATTTAAATGGAAACAAGACTAACACCAGACTTAAATCTTCTGGCTGCCTTTCCTTAAATACAAAGACCATAACATCTTTCCTAAAAACAGTGGTTTAACAGGGGAGCCCAAGGCTTGCTGAAATAAGCTTAATTTTCAGTTCCTTTACAGTTTTAGGTGTTCCTAGTTTACTTTGAAAGTTCCTAGGGCTGCTAGCCGTTCTGGTTAATGTAGTCATAAGAACACCCATTGTGTTATAATGGATAATGGATGTTTTTGCAGATGCTGAGGGATATAAATTCTCCCTGTTAAGGAGACAGACTGCTGTGGGGGAGAGGAGAACCAAACAGCAGCCTGAAGATGGCAGATAGCAGTGGAAGCAATGAAACAAATATTTGTTTTTTACACCATAGCAGTCTGTAATTGATGTATTGCATGGCTGGAGAGGTCAGTAGCCTGGTTCAGTACAAGCAGCTAATGCAGGAGAGGGGAACTGCATTGTGCAGGTTACCTAATATATCCTCATCTATTTGTTGTTTTGTTGGATTTTTTTAAATGAAACACATTGCTAGCAAAAAAGAAAATCCCTATTCTATAATTGTAAATTCGTGGTGTCTCCCCACTGTAAGTACTGCATACACCTGCATTCATCCCATCTCACAGTGTCCGTAGCAGAACAGAAAGGAATGAGTATGAGCAGCACAGGTAATAGCATCCATTTAGGAGGACTTATCAGGTAAGGATATTTCATCATAGAAATGGGACATCTATATAGGTCATGAATGGTGAGAAAAATGTGAATAGGCAATCAGAGAATCACAGAATCTTTTCACATTCAGTAGATCAAAAACTGTAGCAGGTGTCCAATGAAACTTGAGGCAGCAGTATCTGCGTAGCTGGGCTTTTTGAAAGGCTTCTTTAGCTAGAATTCAGTTCTGCGTGTGGCTATGGAGCTGAAAATGGCAACTGGCTTAAAAAGTGGATTGGACAAATATGAGGGGGGATGATTTTAGAAATCATAAATTAAAAGTTCCAATAAAAAGGGGAATATAAGTCTATATATCTTTCTTACACTCTTCTGTTGAGCATGTGCAGCTGGCTGCTGCCAGGTGGGGTTCTGAGTCAGGCAGATGCTTGGCTTGATGCAGTTTGCTGGCTTGTATATTCTGAACCTTGATCAAAAAGCGCCGTCGTCATGAACAATTCAGATTTATTCAAGTTCTGAGCAAGTCAGTCATCACATCATCTGTGAGAGAAACTCTTGCCCTGATTTGTTTTCTTGAAATTGCTTTGTAGTCTCTTCACATGAAAGGAATGGTAATGCTTTATTAACTGTGGTTTTACTTTGTGTTTTATTCATATTTGAAACTGAATTCTACATACCTTACTGTGGGTGTGTGCTTTGTCTAAAATCTGAACATATCTGTTTTATTCAATTAGGTTTCAGTTGTTCTTAACGTTTTGCAGATAAATTTTGGGGGTTTATAAGTTCTCCTTCTAGAAAGAAAAATCTCATTGTGTTTATTTCTAACTAATTTGCCATTTCTTGATTATTAGTTTTAGTTACTTTAATGTATTTTCTGTTTTCTGTGACAGCTGAATAAAAAAAAGGACATAATTACAGGTATTTTGATCTTCCTTTCACAAAAATACTTGGTTTTGAATGGTAAGGAGGTTTAGTCTCTACTAAGGTCGGACTTTAAATATATTCTTGGAGAGAAATATTTTTCAGATATAAAGGCACTAAAAAACTTGTGAGGATGATAATGTAACCATTCCATTTTATTTACCAGGTAACATCCGACCAATTTCTCCGTGGCGCTGGCTTTTTTCAGTCGCAGTTCCAGTAGTGATTGCTACACAGGGTTTTAAGAAGAGGAGTCTTGATCACAGTGGTGCGTTGGCAGGTACGTTTCTTCTGAGATTATTAAGCTAAACACTCAATAAGCTGAATTAAGGTCCCTTTCTTTTAACACCATTCTACCGGGTTCAATATAGACGTAAGTATACATACCTTGAATTCATACTGATTTTTATAATGCTTCAGTCAGCTTTTGCAGCTGCTTGCAGTTCATTCCATTAATACTGTTGTTAGATTTACATAATTTTGCAAGATTGTTTTGAACTCAGGTACAATTTGCAGTTAAATCTGCATGGTTTTGTTTGTTTCGCACATCTAGAGATAATGAAGTTGAAGAGGCAGGGATAAGGAAAAGCCATGCCAGCAGCCTGCCTGCCTGGTAGGAAACCAGTAAAGATAACATGGTTCTCCCTTCTCTAATATCAGCATTTTTGCTTCCCACAAATAAGAAGAAAATTATGTCTGTTCCTCAATTCAAGCCAATGACTGTTTCAGCAATGTTTTTCTTGGCTGTAAGGAAAGAAAGCACTTGGTGTTCATTGAAATCTGATGTAAGACCTCTGGTTGAGGTGGCTGACTCTTCCTTATCTTGTGGCGTTATCTGAGCTGATGATCAGTGGAAAGAAACAACCTATAATCTATTCCTCCTGTGTCACCCATCTGCAAATACTGTTCTGTCTTTGAGTTCAGAGGGAGGATTTTCTTGATTTAAAATCATGTTTTTTTTCAGTTGTGAGGAGTTGAGGGTACTGAGAAGTAGACCTCCTCTGTGGAGAAGGAGGTAGAAAAAAAAAAAGCACATCCAGCAGCTCAAATACTAAAGAAAATAATGGAAAGAAAAAGATCAAACAATTCAGAAACAAAAGAAAATGAATGGCAGGGAGTGGCCTTGTGTGGGGAGGGGGTTTGATCCTTAAACATAATATAAACTTCCAGACAGAGAGGTAGTCACAGCTGTCTATATACTTCTCATATGAAGTGTCAGGTTCTTCGGGCAGGTAACCTTTCTCTTTTCTTTATTGCTCCATCTTCTGCGCTACTTCACTGATTTGTGGCAAGAGAAGATCATGTGCTCTAGCAGTAGCAATAAAATTAACAATTTCAGTAGTTAAATTTATGAGAAAATAATAAAGGTAACTGATACTGTTCAGTCAAGATGTCTCTAGAGTTCTCATTACAGATGTTAGATGCTTCATTAATTTCCTTATTGCATGTTTATCTTAGGTTTATCATGATGTTCATTTATCATGAAGATTGTATTCAAGAGTCTAAAAGTACTTAATTGCTTTACAGTTAAGTTGTTACGTGAAGGAATTTTACATACTTGTTTTTTCTTTATAGGATTGGTGGTTGGATTTATCCTTACAGTTGCAAATTACAGTTTCTTCACTTCTTTGCTTGTATTTTTTGTTACTTCTTCAAAACTTACTAAATGGAAAAAAGATATAAAGAAACGTATAGATTCAGAATACAAAGAAGGTAAGCCCTAACACTTTGGTTTCTCCAGATCCCTTGTGAAGAGTAAATACTGTGTATTCCCCTTCCTTTCAAAGCATCGGATGAGATGTAACGCCCAGAATAGGGAACACTTGCCATTCCCATTCCCTTATCCCCACGAATGCAAGCAACTTACCTTTTGAAAATGTGTATTTTTTTAAATTTAATTTTATATGTGTGCATTTTGCTTTTGTCTCCAGCTGTTGTATTTCAAGGTGTTTCATATGAAAATACTAAAACTTCATTCTGTCACTTTAGGTGGGCAGAGGAATTGGTTGCAAGTTTTCTGTAATGGTGGTATTCCTACTGAGCTGGCTATCTTGTATATGATAGAAAGTGGACCTGGTGAAATTCCAATAGACTTTTCAAAGCATTATACGGCATCGTGGATGTGCTTATCCCTTTTGGGAGCTCTGGCATGCTCTGCTGGCGATACGTGGGCATCAGAGATTGGTAGCGTTATGAGTAAAAGCAAGCCAAGGTTGATAACAACCTGGAAACAAGTTCCAGTAGGTGAGATATTATCTGTTCTGTATTTTCATGTCTTAATGTTTTGCTGATTTGTTTTTGAATTACGCACCCAGCTTGAAAAGTTCCAAAAAAGCCTCAAAAAAAGCCCAAACATTGGAAACAGATTTGAAAACGCTAGTGGGAGCCTGTTCTCTGAAATGTAACTTACTCAATTGTTTTTCTACTGTATACCATCTGTGAGATGCGCCGACACAGAATCCGGTGAGCTAACATCATGCATAGAGAATGCTGTCACTTCTTGACTTGGGTACTTGACTCTTAGACAATAACACAAAGGCTACAAATTATTAACTGTGTTTTTCAGTCATTAAAATTTTAATCAATAGAAGAAATATTTTCATTGCAGACGCTGCGGAAAACTCACTTCTTAATCAAATTGCTCACTTCCCTTAATGTCTAACAAAGACTGTGCAAAGTGAGCCTTCTGTCTGTGAAACCATTTTTACACAGTGGATGGCATTGCTGCCTTAAATCACTGTGTTTTTTGAGTCTTGCTGGCATGCTGATATGCGTTTGAGACGTTGTATGTGCAATTTTTCCTCATTGTAAGTGTTCTTCAGATTTTATTTCTTTACAGAAAGCTATCAAATGTCTTCTCTATGGATTTTGTTCTTACTTTTAAACATATTGGTGAAATATGTCTTCATATACTTCTGAAAGAGGCATTGTCTTAATAGCCTGCAGAACTCAAGCTCTGTATTCTTTGAGCAATTTTTTTTTCCTCCAGGTTTACAGCAGTCAGATACCAGGTTATATTGAAAAGTTTACTATCTGCTTTTGCTTCATTTATTGCTAGGAAGTATTTCTCGATAACAAGCCTTAGAGACAGGGAAAGTAATGTTAATACTTAGGGTATAGTGATACCAGTTAAGCATCTGAGCAGCTTCATGAGAATTATAAATAAAAGCTGTAATGTCTTCTGGATAGATATGACTATGAGCATAGTAAATTTAAGTCTGTAAGAAAAAACAAAATTATAAATCAGCTTGATTTTCTTTGATTTAGGTACTAATGGAGGAGTTACACTGGTGGGCCTGCTCTCAAGTTTTCTCGGTGGCATGGCAGTAGGTGTAGCCTACTACATTACACAGCTCGTTTTTGTGAGTGATCTGGATGTGTCGGCTCCACAGTGGCCAATTATTGTGTTTGGAGCAGCAGCTGGCTTACTGGGATCAATTCTTGATTCATATTTGGGTGCTACGATGCAATACAGTGGTAAGAATTGTCTTTTTTTTCTTTTCTTTTTTTTTCCTTTCCTGATATGACCTAAAAATGGACTTCATATCAGGAAGGGCTGATGAGTAGAGAGGCATACAGAGTACACATCGCAAAGAACAAAGAGTCAAAATGATGGGCATGATAATGACAACATGGCAGTCGGTCCTCACTTGTGTCCTTCATCCTCTTCCTTTTGCACGCTTTGGTTTTTTGTCTCACATTATTGTCTTGATGACTGAAAGAGACCAGAGGTTTCCAAAGCGTTACCTTGGCAAAAACAATTTCTTCATTCTCCTTTTTTCTGTATCTGATTATGGTAACCTTTTAGAAGAGAAAATGCCACTTTAATTTTGTCCATTCACTCAGATTAATCACTAACTGCAGAATATCCTTTTCTTACTCTGGAGACCTAGTGATAGTGCCAGCTTTGAGAACTAAACAAGAAGAGCTCTGAGAAGATGTGCCCATTGTTTTATATTCTGTTTTTTGACTGTTAGTAGAGTACTGTTTCCTGGAAGTTCAGTGTTTCACAAGCTAGCTGTGCTTTTATTTAAAACAAACAAATTGGTATCCATTGGAAAAGGTTGTCAGCTGGTTGATCCTAAATAATTCCTCTATTTAGTTACTCAATGCTCCTTAGGATCACTGTGAATGAACAATACAGGCAACCTTCAGACTAAGCCTTGTACTTAAAATCCATATCTGATGCTATTCTGTCCAGAAGCTGATTTACAGAAAGAATTCTAGTTTTCTGATGTTATTGTCAGTACACTTATTTGTTAGAAGTCGCTGTTTGAATGTGCAGATGAACTGCATGAGAGATAAAAGCCCATTGAAGCTACTGTCACAGTGAGCACTGCAGTGTTGTTGATGCTGTGGATTTGGCTTTCCAGCAGTTTGTGTGCTTTATTCTTTGTAGATCCAGGAAAGTGCAAACCAAAATGGAGTGTTTAGCCATGTGAGGAATTCTTAAATATAATACTTCACTATTAAAGATGAAACACTGAAGCACTCAGACTATGTTTCATTCTTCTAGTGAGGCAGATGGATTAAGATAATGTCCACATTTGTCATCTGTTTCTTACTCACTTTAGATATTTTTCCATGCTCAGCAACTTATTTAGTGAGCTACAGAAGGGACAATGTGCGAGTTCCACAGATTCATTTCCAAATTCATAAGCACTTCTGGACTATCTATACTATGTATACATGTGTATGCTGTGGTATACATGCTGTGACATAGATCAGTAAGTGCTGCTCATGGTGTGCACACTGTTAGGTTACATCTCCCTCTTTGCTTAACCTGCTTTCCCAAACCGTTTTCAATGTGTTCTCATGAGAAGTGCTCCAATCTCTCTTCAGCATCTTGAAAAAACGAATACGGCAGTCATAACAGCTGTGATACTGTGGGTTTTTTGGAAAACATGATGCCAGTGCTGCCTGTACCTTCTCGTAATGTTTTACCTACTGGTAATTTCAGTTTATAGAATAGCCTGTTTTGAAGAGGAAGTCCTTCCCTGCCTCACACATCAAGACTTTCCTTAAGAGCTTTGCAGAGTTGCATCCAGATTTTCCTGTGTCTCCAAACTGAGATTATACCAATTATGTAAATAACAAAACTGCAAAAAAACTTGCTGAGGGAACATGTTTATGCTGTGACTCTATAATGTATGTGCATTTGTGGTATATATTTATTAAAGATGCCCTTTTTTTTTTTTTTTTTTTTTTTTTTTTTTTNTGTCAAGGAAGCTTGAGACATTCTAAAACATAGCAAGTTTTGCCAAGCTGGCTTATGGTGTGTGCATATGGGGAGGGGTGTGTTTTGTGTGTTCTGTTTGATTGTTTCGTTTTTGTTAAGATCTGTCTGAGGTGCTGAAAATTTTTCAGTAAAGTAGGAGTTCAGAATGCTGTTTCTGTATTGTGGGCATTAGCAGATACACCAACATGCAGAGAAAAATAGTTTTACTTCAAAATACACTCATTTGTTTTGGAGTGTTTGTTCATGTCAGCCTTAGATCTGTACGTATGCACACACCTGATCAATATTGCACTGAGCTGTGAGTGGCCATTAAAATCAAGCATGCTAGAATGCTACACTTTTACCAATGTATAAAATTGGACAAAGCATTGGATAATGGAATGTGCACATTAACAGAAATTGAGACATGGTGCTAGAATACTGGGAACACTGTGGCACAGCAGGGAATTACTTAAGTTATAGGAATTAAATGGTATAAAACTAAATAGAGATGTTAAATTCAGGCTCTATCCACAGCTTGTTTTCTGTCAGCTCAGTTAAAAGCATTACTTCCATAGTATTCTTTTAAAAACAAATAAATCTTCCCAGCAGTCAGTTGTTTCTGTTCTGTTCAGAACAGCATCCTTTGCCTTAGTGGCTCTCCCAGTAGCTTCTTTCTCTTCTGGTTTAGCTCATGTTTCCTGCTTTCTTTGTCACAGAGCTACATAAGGAGATAAGCAGACTTGGTAGAAGCACAGCTTCTCAAAACTTTGAACTTAAAGTATTGCATTTAGGTTCCATTCTTTGAATCTACCAGATGTGGCTAACCATAATTTTGGTTAGCATTTTACTGTCTTTTCTTACAGGGTCAGACACTGTAATGGTAAAGGGAATGTAGGAAGTTGCATACACTTGGTTACTGCTTCTTTTCATCCGCCTTGCCTTTTTAAAATGAAGCCTTTATCTCTTCCCAGGTTTTGACAAGAATACCAGCATGGTTGTCAGCTACCAAACAAGAGACTGCCAGCACATATCTGGAAAACCTATATTAGACAACAATGCAGTAAATCTTTTTTCCTCTCTGCTCGTTGCTCTGGTGTTTCCAGCTGTGGCATTGTGTTTCTGGCCAAGACGTTGAAATGGCTTAAGGCTTTCGGCATGTAATCAGTTATATTCAGTCTTAAAGACTTCTAAGAGTGCTCTTTGAGCGCTCTAAAAGAAAGGGATCTGAACATTTGAGAGAGCCAATGGATTGCCGTCTCAACTTATGTAAGCTTCGTATGGCAGTAGCCATCTATCAGGACAAGAAGTTTTGTCAATTTTGCTGTTGCTGCTCTTTGAGTGGGTGCAGATTGTCGCCAAGTGAGGTAAAGCACTTTGTTTGTCCTCCTGAAACCTAAGGATTGGCTTCAGTGGTCTCAACGGAGGAGCAAGAAGCTGGAAATGGAAGTCTGATCTACATTTACCAGGGTTTTGGAGCACTGAAGCTATTGTCCAAGCCGGGCACAAAGTCCTCTGCAACTTTGTGTAGGCAACGATAACACAGGTAGAAAGGATGAATTCTGGTTTAGTATTTCTTAAAATCTAGAGTATGTCAAGTTTTATGGAAATATTTTGGGGAGGGAAAAAAAAAAAGGTAAGCCTTGTTGCCTATTCTGTATCCTGATTAAAACTTTTCCTTCCCTGAAAATACAGTTGTTAAAAATAATGCTATTATATAATGTTTGGAGCAAAAGACTGTGTTTAGAATTTTAAAAAAAAGTGTTTCCAGTAAGAATAATAAATTTGCCCATGTTTATTTGAAATTGTTATTTCCTCACTAATTAAATATATGAAGGTTATTATCACTATTGTAATGCAATAGTTATTAAATTATCTAGGATTAAATTTCAAAATTCTGAACTCACATTCATTGTGTTATAAATACGCAGATTGCCTCTGTAAGCATAGAATTGCTTCATAATATTTAGCCTTCTGAGCAAACTGTATTCTTTGGTTCTTGCACAGCAGTGTAAGTTTTTCTTACTTTTGTTGATCTGGATCGCTGGGCTGAAGCCAATGGGATGAGATTCAACAAGACCAAATGCCGGGTCCTGCACTTTGGCCACAACAACCCCAGGCAACGCTACAGGCTTGGGGCAGAGTGGCTGCAAGACTGGGTAGAGGAAATGGACCTGGGGGTGTTGATTGATGCTCAGCTGAACATGAGCCAGCAGTGTGCCCAGGTGGCCAAGAAGGCCAATGGCATCCTGGCTTGTATCAGAAATAGTGTGACCAGCAGGAACAGGGAAGTAATTGTCCCCCTGTACTGAGCACTGGTGAGGCCGCACCTCGAGTACTGTGTCCAGTTTTGGGCCCCTGGCTGTAAGAAAGACGTTGAGGACCTAGAGCATGTTCAAAGAAGGGCAACAAAGCTGGTGAGGGGTCTGGAGCACAGGCCTTATGAGGAGCGGCTGAAGGAGCTGGGGTTGTTCAGTCTAGAGAAGAGGCTCAGGGGAGACCTTATTGCTCTCTAAAACTACCTGAAGGGAGGTTGTAGTGAGTTGGGGGTCAGCCTCTTCTCTCGTGTGACTAGTGATAGGACTAGAGGGAAGGCTTCAAGCTGCGCCAGGGAAGGTTCAGGCTGGACGTTAGGAAATACTACTACTCTGAAAGGGTGGTCAGGCACTGGAATGGGCTGCCCAGAGAGGTGGTGGAGTCACTGACCCTGGAGGTGTTCAAAGAAGGTTGGATGTTGTGTTGAGGGACATGGTTTAGTGAGAACCATTGGTGATGGGTGAATAGTTGGACTGGATGATCCTGTGGGTCTTTTCCCACCTTAGTGATTCTATGATTCTATGATTGTTTGAGGTTGCTATTCACAGATAAGAATCTCTACCAAAGAAGCTACGGAGGTTATCCTCAAAGTGAATAGAGAGAGTCTCATTGATAAATCATTTCATAGAATCATAGAATACACGGTTGGAAAGGAGCTACAGGATCATCTAGTCCAGCCGTCGTCCCATTACCCTTGCTACCACAAGCACTAAACCATATCTCGTAGCTCCAAAGGGAAGCGGGAATTTAATTTTTAGTGCTTTGTCTGCTGTTACTGATGGTTCCATCTCTCATCATTAATTATAGAAGATGTGGAAGTTACTGAGCCCACACAGGTTGCATTTAAAATTCGTGTATACCTTCATAATAGCTGGAGACATTCAGAAGGTAGAGCCCATTCTGTTAACTTAAAAGCTTCTTATTTTTATCTTTAGAGGTAGGTGAAGATTTGTATTAAATAGCTGATTTTTAGTTTCTTTTTTTTTTTACAAACACGTGTGTTGCCTGTGCAAATTCATTTGGATCGTACTCTTGTCACTTCTTTCGAGAGCATTGAAAAATTTTCATACCTTCCACGTTGGATTTATTGATTTGAAATCTGCTTTGTAAGTCTGGAATTCAGCACTGGAACTAGTTAACTGTATTATCCAGCTTTTCAAAGGTGTGAAAGCTTTCTGAAAAGAGCAAGCTGTGTGGTTGCTGTATGTCAGCCTTTCTGTGGAAATGCACACAATTATAAAAGGAACGTATGCACTTAATCCATAGCGATGCATACATGAGATTTTTATAGGTTGAGTGGATTTATGCTGCTTCTACATAAAGGCTGTGTTAGTTGGCTTTTAGCATTTTATTAGTACTTCTGTAATGTCTAGAACTAAGAAATACACATTTTTGTAAGATAATTTTTCTTTCAATTAAATGCCTTATTTTTTATTTATTATTTCAGTTCCTGAAACAAAGTTTGCTTTCAAACACTGAGGTGGACTTAGCCTGCTTTTCACTGCTGTTCAGTATGAGTCTCATTTTAAAAATAGCGTGTCACAGTGAGAAAACTTCTGTAGTTTTAAGTCCATAGCAGCATGAAATGCTTTGATCTCTTACCATATGAATTAATGTGATCCCGTCAAAGTCCTGAAGGAAGAACCTTCAAAGGCCACTATTCGGAATTTACCTTTGTCTTATCTTCATGGTGGTGACACTGAGTTGTGTATGAAATTCCCACTCCTAAATCTTCAATATTTGGAAAGATCAGAGTACTCCTGAACTCCAAAAAGGACAATGTTAACTCTAGGTACGCTATATCAACTGAGGTACAGCTTATGCTAATTTAGTTACTTCTTTTTAATAGAAGTTACAGGGAGGAAGATACAGTGTGTGGCTGTACCTGTGAACAGCCTGTTAACTGATGTGTTGCTAAGAGCCATTGCTGAGATGAGAAAGGAGCAGACAGGAATGCTGCCCGCCCACGTGATACTTGGGGAGATAGAAAATGTAGAAGTAAAAGGGAAGATGAGGAGAGAAGCTAGACTGAAAACAGAGAAATCAAAAACACCTGAATATGTTTTGCTTCAGAACTGTTGGTACCTTTAGTGTGTGAGATAACTCTGTCACTAAGTTTTATTGAAGTGACACTGAGATTTTCCACAGCACCAAGAGGATACACTGGATTTTTTTTTTAATTGAGAAGTTTCAATTGTGAAACATTGTTCCTCATTTTTGGCTTGATTTTTGGATCTGTTAGAAGTTTAAATAAAAGTATGATAATGGCATAATTTATTTTTAATAAATAACATATTGCAATCACTCTGTGTATGAGAAGTCTTTAGCCAGGTCTCGCTTAGGCTTGGTGTTCTGATCCTGAGTGTTGAAGGGTACTGGTATCAGAGGGACCGATACTCAGAATTACTTTATATTTCTGTTAGATTGTCTTGGGTCTGTCCACATTGCTGTTGACTGGTCTGTCATTACAGCTGTAAAGTACAGTTTGCTGGGACAATGAAATGAAGAGGTATAAAAACTGAAGGGGATATATCGCCTCTCTTGAGATTTGAAGACTAGCTAACATTCAGATAACTGACTTTTTTTTTGACAACAAGGGGCTGAAAAATCTTGAAAGACTGTTGACGTTTTACAGATCTTGGTTTGTGTACTGGATAAATGCAGCAATAGATTGATACATTTAAATCTGTTAGGATTTTGTTTTTCACATTTGTAAACGGGATTTGTTTTCCTGTGTTTTCCCCCAAAGTTGCTCTGGTCCCTTCTCTGTTTTTAATTATCCAGATCCTGAAATCGCACTGGATCATTATTTTTTCAAGCACAAGTTAACCTATTTTACAGGAAGTTGGAGCGTTGACTTAAAGCTTTGTAGATATATTGCACTCTGCTTCTGGCAGTTCTTCCAGTGCTGCCAGGTATTCTGTTGCTTCACACCAGGACCAACCTGTCTGAGTGTCTGCATATTCCAGTGTTACTGTAACTGGGTAATCTCTTTCAGTGTAAATACTTGCTTTGTTTTTGGGAGATGTGGGATGGAGGGGCTGTGGAGCTCTCAGAATTAGGGGCCTGTGACAGTGTGTGAATAAGAGCAGAGACCTGAATTCGCTCAGACTATGTGGAGCGCTACAGCACACCCAAATCTGGAGCTGCTAGTAAGTATTGCAAGTCCCAAATGAAGATGAAATACAGAAATGTAGAAATAAAGCTGTCAGGCAAATGGTGTCTTGTATTTACATCCTCTGCTCTATCAAACTCTGAGCTAAAACGAAACAGATTCCAGCAGGACAGAATTTATTCAGTAGCTTTTGTTCTGACCCAGAAACGTCCTGTGTGACTGACTGGTGGTGTGAAGCAGTAGTGTCATAAACATTATAACTTTGGGAATATCATTAGAATAAATATACTTTCCTTTAGTAGAGCATCTAGAGGGTTGTTAGCTTTACGGTGCTCTGAGCATTGTTGTCCTAGAGCAGGGACATGTGTTGGGTCCTAACAGTGGCTGTAGAAGAGAAGATTGTGTGTAGCTGAAATGTGGAAGAACCAGCTTGACCTATGTTGAGGGAAGAGGTTTTAGAAAGTGGACCACCACCAGCCTGGAACCAACTGCTTTTCTTGGTTGAGCTTACAGAACTGTCTGTGAAGCAGTGTGTAACATTTGCCTCTATTTTTCCCATTTTTTTGCCTTTTTCTTTCTTTTTTTTTTTTTCCTGTGGCAAGCAAAGATAAAGCAGAACTAAACACCTCTATGTGATCACCATCAAAATTGAATTTAGAGGTTCAAAATTATACCACTAGCAGGAATGACAGCAGTATGAATGCATTCTGCCTTTAGAGGGAATGCCAGTAGAGAGCGAGTGAGAATTCAAGTCTTCTTGTGCTCGTTGATTGATATCCTCTCGTAACTCAGTAACTGGGTCTATCAAGGTGTTTCAACTGCAGTCCTAGCTGCAAAACTATGAAAGTAGAAGGACCTCATTAAAACTTCTGTCAGCATGAGGGAGTGACATCATGGATGTCAGGCAAAAATGAAGGCCTCTGCAGACGCTTCTTGTTACAGAGGCTGAGCTCTGCAGCCTAACCTTGTTCTGTGAACTGGAGAATATGTTATTCTTAATTCTCTCTCTCAGTTAACCCCATTATAGGCTTTATACAAGCCTTTGGGTTCCCAATGTGTTCATCTGGGTAAATACACCAGTCAACTTTACCCCCACAACCTAGCACAGCTATGTATTTATAAAAGCATTAAAATTCCCATGTAACTTCTGATGGACTCCTGCTACAATGATTGCTGAAGAGTTCAGCCCAGTACTAGAAAAGCAATGACTCTGGCTTCCTGTTTTCCTTGTGACCACTGTTCATTATCCTGATACTTCATTATTCCATTTGTTGATACCCTAAATCCTGAAATCGCTGATGAAAGCTGCTGCAATCCAGTGCTTATCCCAAAGCAGTAGTTGTTTCATCCTGCTCTTAGCCTGCCTTAAGCTGCCAAATGCCTCCAGTTACGCTACTCCCAGTATGAAATATATATGCATCATCTTGTTGCATTGCGTCTCCTCCCAATGTATTTTAAAATGGAGAAGTGAAAGCAGGTAATCCACAGTGCGCTGGCTAAGAAGCGTGGGTGTAATTCACTATTAGAATTCTAGAAGTCATTTGGATTGTGCAATAAGAAAAAGAAAATGGGGTGTCAGCATGGAGCATTGCATTCGCAGTGTCTGCAGCTTTGAGCTAAGTTAGCTATGCCAGAAAAAAAAATACCCTAAAAAAAATGCCCAGATCCATTATCACATGACAAAGTGGAAGCATATTTTAATGTACTTTACAGTTTAAACTGACACTGGCTTGCCTATAGATTTGTGAGTAATATACTACAAAGATTCAGTTGGGTTTGATGTGAAGTGGATTAACGTCATTTCATTTGGTTCAGGACTAACCTGAGATAAGAACATAACGTAAACTTGGAACTTAGATGCCTTTCCTTTTTCTCTCTGATAAATCCAGTCTCTCAGTACATATTTTGATTCTTTTCCACAAGAGAGAACTAGTCATCTTCACTTACTGCTCTGTGTGAGGAGATGTCTTTGATCTTCAGATGCAACAAAGTCAGGAGAAGAGAGGCAAAGATAAACCCACGTGTGTTTTTGAAAATGCAGGCTGACTTGCTTTGCCCAGTTCTTCCTTGCAGATGTTGTTGCATTAGACTGCAAGCTCCGTCTTAATTACAGTGAGCTCCAGTTCATTGACCTAGCCCTTTGATCATCCTTAGGCAGAATGCTCTCGTGCCTGCAGCCCTAAGCGCAATCTCAGGAGCTCAGACATGTACAGCACACACATGACTTGACTGAGCCTGCAATAGCATTTTTAGAAAGAGAAAAAAGTCCTAACCAGAAAATACACAATGGCTTAACTCCAGTGTTTTGTTTTCTTGAGATTTTTGACAATACTGCTTCTGTTGAAAATAATAAAACTTCCATGGTTTACTGTAGGTACTTGTGCCAAAACCCCAGTTAGTGGCGCTACCAAACTAGCATTTTAGAAAAGCAAATGCTTTAGGAACTTTCTAAGTGGCCAAACTGAAAGGACAACTTAATGGCATATTAAGGAACAGGAACGTCTCATTGAACAGCACTGTGAATGCCAGGAGGCACCCGTTAGTATTGGTATTCAGCATCTAACAGTGCCCTGAAGAGTGAAGGTGTTGACTGTCATTTATATGTAATGTAGCAGTAAAATCCTACCAGATTTAATAGGTGCACACAGGACTGCTTTTTGACACCTCTAATTTTCAAAAACTAAAACTGGTGAGAGACATTCTCTCTGACAACAGCCATTTGCTGAAGCTGAAATCCTACTGCTTTAAAAGTTCTGTTCTAATTTGTTTATAGGAAGGGGGAACATCACTGTAGGTGCACGTTTTTCTTCACACCATCACTGGGATAGCGTTTTGTTTGAAGGTTACTCCTATTTTTGCCTGAGAAGGAAACACTAGAACTGTATGCTAAAAAGTGTCTTCTAGATATTAAATGGGTTTGGTTATTGAAAGTTACTATTAAATCTTTGTTATCACTTAAATTTGCTTTAATGATGGCTCTGCGCACCAGCAGCTCTTCAGTATTTAAGCAAGAAGGTGTGAGAAAAATGACTGTGATGGCAATGAACACGTATCAGCCTATGGCCACGTCTTCATGGAATGCACCAGTCCCAAAACAACACCTGCGTGCATGTTTTGGGGCTGTTATCACCAGCTTTTTGCACTGTAATCATTACAGTATTTTTTAAACTGTTAGATGTCTGAAACACGAGAAACATCATTTCCTGTTTATTTTCTGCTATTATCTGAAGAATTCAGTTTCCTTCATTCCTGTCTCCTTTATCTCATTCTCTGTTTTCAGCTTCAGCTCCTCCTGCAGTCTGCAGCTGTTCTTCAGTCCTCATGAATGTGGCTTAGAGGAACCACAGAACAGTGATTCTCTTCATAGCAGCAGATGCTGAGTTGGTGTTTGCACTTCTGTGCGTGGCATGGGACTGATTTGTTTTGAGCCATTATTTTTTCCTTGCTAGTGCAAATAGCTGTATAAAAACACAGCCTGATGTCCTCTGGGGCTTACAATGTCTCCTTTTGCATCCGGGTTGATAAAAAAGTGAAACGTAAAACAATGAAAGCTGACTGCTGGGGTTGAAAGTTGCAGAAAGCTGAGTTCCCATTTTAGCCCTGAGGTTGCTGAGGAGTGTTAGGATACCCTCTCCTGGGGAAGAGTTTAATGCACAGAATCACCTTTACATTTGAAGGCAACGCTGAAGCGTGAATTCAGCATCTTCCCCCTGCAACCCAGGTGTAGCCCTGGGCCCATACTAGAGCGCAGCAGAGAACCTTCTGCACCAGAATGGTATAGCTTCTCTATCCAAGAGCATCTAGATAGAATAGATTGTCTACCATTTTTTTAAATAGAAAGGCTGAAAAGTAGATTAGCTTTGTATGTGTATTGGCCCTATTGAAGGGCTAACAATCAGAGGGTGTGTTTGTGTTGTTTGAAGAGCCTTGCTAACCAGCAGTCAGCAGGGCCCTGTGCTTCAGATGCTGGAGGAGTGCCCTGCTCCTGTGGTCAGGTCCATAAAGTGCATATGCAGCTGCAGGACTGAGTTAATCGGTTTTAACTTTGCTGAATTGTGCTTAGGCCTCAAACATAAATAATTCAAATTGATTGCATTATTACTGCCATCACTTCAGATCCTCCCTGGACTGGAACTTATTTTCCGGGTCAAAAAAAGCACTTTGATAGTCTTCAAGGGAGGGTTTAAGGAAATGAATGTGGATAGGCTATTTAAAACTGCTGCACCCAGGAACTGGGTGTAGTAGAACTCCTTTAAATTACCAAGGTGATCCATGTTGAAGACAACTGAAGATCCTCCAGGTAAAATGGGCTGTCAACGATGGACTGTAATTACTCAGATGGAAGACTGAAGCCATGACAGTGCTCATCTAAGATATAAGCTCTATAACTCATATGATAATTAGTCAGAGAGGATGCCATGATTAGATTAGACAGGAGGTCAGGACACTTGACGGCAACAGTAGTTGCTGGTCTGTGAATTTTGTGTATTGATCACTTCTGTGGGACCAGAAATGTATCTGGACAAGCAGTGACTCAAAATAGTGGGCCTCGCTTGTGGTAGAAGACATGGACATGGGTGTGTAAGCATAGTTACTGAGCCAGGCAGAGATCATGTGGCAGACAACTGTCATGAATATGCATTTATACAGATGTATAAAGCATTTCATCAACTAATTAACAATGAAGATAGCCAAAATTTCTGCTTTGCATCTCACTGAGATCCTGGAAAGTGTCCGTCATGCTTTGCTGCTTCAGTATGACATCTGTCACCTCTGCAGTGTCACCTCCTGGGCAGCCTGATCTGGTGGGTGGCAACCTTGCCCATGGCCAGGGGTTGGAACTTTCCAACACAAGCCACTCTATGATTTTTATTATTTATTTTTGCTTTGAATTTGCTGTTAGTTGCACACAGTTTCTTTATCTGCTTACACTAATACATGTAAAATTTATTTTTACACAAAAACACCTAACCAGCATAAAGCATTCTGACTCTGAACACTTGACCCTGAAAGCGTTCTGAGCCTGAACAACCTGCAGGCTTTTGATGGTTAGCAGAAGTGATTTTCTGATAAAAGCACAAGATTAGAAGATACCATAGGATTTCTGAAGTGGTTTGCCTCAGCAGAGCCATACTATAATATAACTATATAGAATCAACATTGCAATAGCAACACTGGACATGGAGCCAGAGACAGGCCTGGAGACGGGGCCAGGACATTTATCTGCAAAGCATCAGGCAGGGCTGGAGACAGGCAAGGCAGCCTACCCCATGGGACTCAAGTCCATCCAAAAGTCACATTGGGAGACAGGGATAGTAGGAAGCAGAGCTTGGCATGGGTGCTGTAGATAAAAACACTGCCACCACCACGACAAGGTGTTCCATTCTGCCTTTGTTCAGAGACAATTGCTGTGCACAGAACAGTGCATGTGTGGAGAGTGACTGATACCGTAGTGTATTTGTGGCATCAGAGAGACTTTGTCATTTTGTTGAAGTATACAAGGGATTTTTTTATGTTTCTCCATGGAAAGTCAGTTCAGATGGGCAGGTAACTTCAGCCTTCACCTTTTAAATAAGCTGTTGATACTGATAGATAATTTCTTTCGTGTTTTCCTTTATGATGCTAATAGACAGAGGGGAAAAACAGAGTTTAAGAAATTGCTCAATTCTGTGGAAAGTTAAACGGAAAACCAATCACCACCTATAACTTCAGACATTTCTTGGGAACACCTCTGCTAACATAAGCTAATTCTCTGACTCCTTCCATGTCTTCTTTTAATACTACCAGCAGGTGTTCTGTATGAAAATGAAGTAGGGAGCTACCAAAATGGAGCCTGAGGCTTCCAGGCACCAGCTTGCTTCCAGCGATTCCCATGACTCAGCCATGTGAAAGTACTGCGTTTCTGGATCTTGTATTGTTCCTTTGTCTAATGCATGCAGAGACATGACATTTCCTAGGAACATAATGAACCATCAAATTGGAGCAGAAGCCTCAGGATCCCTCCTGGAAACTGGCCAGTGCTGGATGCCTCAAAGGAAGAATCAATACGAAGTAAGAGAACTGGCCTGGGCAATTAGGAGCTGACCTGCACACGGTGGTAGTTTCTTTACTCACATTAGTTAAGAGGCTGAATTTTCTGAAACTTTAGAGTTCTTGTCTCTACTTTAATCGCTGGTGAGGAGTCCAGGAGCCAAGAGATGAGAACTCACAGCGCTGGCAGCTCTGCTATACAGCATTTTAAAATTCCTGTTATGCTTTCACCACCTGAAAGGCAAAGAAGATGACTGAACCTAGATGTATGCCTATCTCTCATGAAGACTCACATCATTCCCCTTGCAGTTGTCCTCATGTGGTAAGGACAGCGGGTTGCCCAAGTAAGTTGTGGATGCCCCATCCCTGGAGGCGTTCAAGGCCAAGTTGGCTGGGGCACTGGGCAGCAGCCCTGAGCTAGTGGGGGGCAGCCCTACCCATGGCAGAGAGTTGGGACTGGATGGGCTTTAAGGTCCCTTCCAACTCAAGCACCATTCTATGATTCAGTGACAAAGTAGACAAGAAAGTCTGACTATTTAAACTCTCCTGCCACAGCATGAGACGAGAGGGTGACACAAGACTGAACTACACTGCACTGTGTGCACTCAGGAGCTGAAAGTGAACAGTGTGGTCTGTCAGCCTGTCCCTCCCTACTCACCTGGTGAATTCATCTTGGGCAGCTTACAAAACATATCTGGATCAGATGGGTCAAAGCCCTACCAGAAAATGACACTCTGGATTTCTCTCTGCCATGGTCATCTGAAAAAGAAAGCAAAAGTGGCGGGAGCAGAATTATTGCTCCAGATGACTTGGTTAAGCCTGAGGAGGTGAGGACAGAGGAGATTATCTATCATTAAAGAGCAGTTGGGCAAAGACTAAAGAAAAGGAAAGGACAATCGTCAGTGTGGACAGAAGCCATTTCCATTCAATCTGAGCAGCACATCAGAGATGCTAGGAAACATCTGAAATATGGGGCTAGATGTAGTGGCCTAAAGATAGTTATAGATCTATATTTAAAATAACATTCCCAGTTTCAGGATACAGAGTCTTTTTTTTCCCAATTCAATCATCACCTTTTGGCATATCTAAATCAGGAAATGTCTAATCAAATTACACTATCCCCACGACACTTACAAGGTAGAGCTAAAGTAGTGTATTGTACTGGCACAATTACGCTGATGTATTTCCTAGGCACAAAAGCTGGCATAGAAACAGATACGAAGATGTCAAGTAGGGGCAGCATAGGGATCTTCTGAGTGAATTTAGTGAATAAAATAGAGTGAAATTCTTCCTGGGGCAATCCAATTCTATCTTTCTGCAAGTCTAATCTGGTGGTAATTACACACGAAACATCACCAATAAATACATGTATGGTGTAGCTCTTTTCTTGAGCCACTAGTTGATTTAGGCAAAAAAAGAGAAAAAGCCCCAAGTGTTTGGCTCTGGTGTTCCAGATCGTTGCCACCTATTGAACAAGAAAATAGTGCTCACCGTATGTAAGAACTGGAATTTATCAGAAAATGCTTTCAGCTGTTTACTCCCTAGAGTAAAAATATTCAACAAGAAGAGAAAGAAACATTTTTTCATGTAAAAGTTTATGATGTTTTTCAACAAGAAGTTCAATCTGAAAGTATTTCCACTGGAAAAAAAAGATAGGCTTTAGTAGAAAAGTGCTACCAGGCTATCTTGTGGAGAAAAGGCTGAGCCTGGGGCCTTGTGGTGTCCACATTCAGGCTAGCTGATGCTGCCCACAGCACTCGACAGTTCTTCTTTCAACAAGGAAAGCGATCCATGCAGTGTGTAGCATACATTATTAAGGTGCAGTTGTCCACATGGGACACCTGGATATCAGAGACAGGTGAAAGATGAAATAACTCTGTGCTGCACCCGGGAAGCAACCCTATTCAAGATGACACTCTGAAGGTACAGGGTTCTTTGAAGGGGGCTGAAAGGGAGAAGGAGATGGCAATGACCTCTGCAGAGGAGTAGGACAACATTAAACCTTGGAACAGAGCAGGTGATTTGCACAGGTCAGTGCTCAATGCACCAAGTGCTCATGGGTTGCTTAGGGTTTATTGGAGCACGTACTGTTTAGTAACCAGTGCATCCTGACCGTGCTCCACCTCTGTACTCATGGAAGAAATGTACTGACCAAGGATGCAATGATATTTTGAATCAAAGTGCTTGTAAGGATGGCTTGGAAAAATGAATTTCCCCAGAGCTGTGCTTTTTGTTGTTTTGGTGGTTTTATTTTTTGCTGGATCATGGCTGTTCTAGTTGGCAAATGCTTTTGTTTGATAGAAATCTGTTAATACATCTGCTCTTTTTGTTTGTTTGTTTGTTTTTAATGAATGCAACAATATGTCTTGCAGCCATCAATGTATCCACAAGAGGAGAAAGGTTATGAAGAAAGGTTGAGGGAACTGGGCTTGTTTAGCTTAGAGAAGAGAAAGCTCTGGGGAGACCTCATTGTGGCCTTCCAGTACTTGAATGGAGCATATAAACAGGAAGGGGAACGGCTGTTTACAAGGGTAGATAGCGATAGGACAAGGGAGAATGGTTTTAAACTGAGACAGGGGAGGCTTAGGCTAGATATTAGGAGGAAGTTTTTCACCCAGAGCGTGGTGACGCACTGGAACAGGTTGCCCAAGGAGGTTGTGGATGCCCCAACCCTGGAGGCATTCAAGGCCAGGCTGGATGTAGCTCTGGGCAGCCTGGTCTAGTGGATGGCGACCCTGCACATAGCAGGGGGGTTGAAACTAGATGATCTTTGAGGTCCTTTTCAACCCAGGCCATTCTATGATTCTATGATTTTGTGAGAAAAAGCCTACAAAACCTGTGGATTCACTCATTAAAAAATATAGTTCACAGTTACATCTGCACAGAAGTGTAAGATTCAAAAAAAAAAAGAATTTATATGGAAAATAAAAGTACATGATTAAACAGTACAAGCAGGAATCTTTCAACAGCTTGATGACTGTAAGTATGAAAAGTATGTTTATTTTAATGTTTTTGTGGACATCTCCTTCCTTCTGTGGCAGGACTGCAGTGATGCAGCACCGTACTTGGGTAAGAGCTGTGCAAACTGGGACAGTTAGGGCATGACTGAGTGCAGATGACTGTGTGTCTTCCATATGTACTCTAAATCAGAAGTGCACAGCTGGGCTTGACAGCCCTGTAATACAGATAAAGCTTCCAACAAAACTACAGTCTACATGGAGTCTTGCTGATAAAATATAAAGTTTATTGGTTACAAAGAATTCTCACTTTCTTATCTGTTTTTTCTGTAGTTTTTATTGTGATTCAGAGGGCTACTATTTTAAGGGAACAGTGAATATTGTATGGTAAAAAGTTTTCTTTTACATGTGTATTCAGAAGCAACTGCCACCTCAAACTTGTGTATAAGTTCACCTGCAAACTACATGTCCTAATAGTAAATACCATCAGCATTATCTGATCAGCATTACCTTCAGGCTAAGGAGGATAAGTCTTCCATAAGTGATTATTCAGTGAGAAATAGGAGGCCTGTTTGGAGGTTTGTCATCTCAGACCCTGCCTATGAAATGCCCAAGAGCATACAAAGTCTTGATGGTTTTACTACAAAGTCACCAAATGAGCAGCTGTCCGGAAATGGAAACATGGAAGATTTGCATCGTGAGTCCTTGGAAAGCTGTATGGGACCAACTGACTTGAGGCCCAAGACCTCAACTCAGCTTGAGAGTTGTTCTATAATAGCGGTGTGAGGGATATTACTACAGGGGTAAAATTAAATATAAAACTCAAACCACAACAGAGAAAATCGGCACTGGAATTTCTGACAGTCTCCAGTCTTTGGCTGCATCTTCACTGTGAATGATATCTCCAGCACTAAGAAGTGCTGTCAGTGGCTCCAGAGCCGTTCTCTGTGGTTTTAGTTCAGGCCTGAGAAGTCTGTGAAATCTCCCTCCAATGGAGATCCTATCCCAGGATACAATGTCAAATTATATATATACATGCACCTGTATCTGCACACCACGTGCATACACGGCTGTGCTTGCTCTGCAGGGCTGTTTATCCCAGGTGAAAGGCATGCAGTGTGGCAGCACCTTGCTGCAGTGCTTTTTTGCTCATGGACAGGTGGAGGATCTGTGCCAGAAATGCAGTGCTGCTGCTGGCTCTGAGCAGCACTTGGTACAGTGCGGGCGTCAGAATCATGTCATCCTGGTTTCTGGTTTCCCACAGAACTGAGGTGATGCAAAGCCCCTTATCAGCTGCTTCAGGCCTGGGGAGAGGAACCAGACCTGGACATGTTTCTGGGCAGAAATTGAGAACCATCATTTCTGTCGCTTCAGCTCTCAATTTCTAACCATGAGAGGGTTTGAATTTTAAGAGACTACTGAATCAGTCAAAGCAGAAAGCTGTGTGTTGGTCTTTTTTTTTAATGGGATGTGTTCTTCTGACAGTAATTGTATAATTGCCCTTTATGAACTACGCTCTTTTCTTCCTGCTGTGCCCATGTGACTTTCTCCAAACTGGGTTAGGGAGTGTAATTGAAACACGAAGAGCTGGCTTTAAAATGGAAATTTCTAAAGAAATAAATACTGAGGGGAAGGAAAAGGCTGACTGATTCGGCTTTATTTGATTGGTTAGTAGAAATGAAAGCACTTTCTTTAAGGGTTTATACGACAGTAATCCTGATGCCCAGCCACTTGACTTTTATATAATATTTTAAACTGCAGGACTGAACAGGAGTCTTAGTTGAGCACATGAGTAAGAACAGGGTAAGACCTGTTCACTTTTTCATTACCGATATCTGTACTGAAAAGCATTTTAAGGACCACTCTGCAAAGGAAAGGATATATAAAATTAAATATATTTCAGAGTACAGCAGTAAGTTTTGTATCGGTGGTAGTGATTGAATGATGCTATTAAAATGGTTTATTTTTTTTTCTTGTTTTGAATTCTGCTTTAGGATAAACTGCTTCAATTTAAACCATATAATGTAGTCCCAGGATTTCTCCAATTATTCACATAAAGAATATGTTTAGAAAGCATTTTTTTTCCTCCAAATTGTATAAGTCTTAGTTGAATGCACAACATTTTACTAAGATGTTATGCTCATTCAGGCCATTAATAAATCTGACTGTCTTTAGTTCAGAAATAAATATGCTGAGTACAATACTGAAAAATTAATTTTATATGTTTCACAGCTGGCTGATACTGTTAGCCTCCTGTGAGCTGTGGTGACAGCCCAAAATGCAATCTGTATCTGGCCAGAGACGTGCCAGCAAGCTCCCAGCAAGCTCATGCAAAGCTGTGAGGGAATAAGTAATCACTTGGTAGTTCCTCCTGTTTAAAAAGTTCATTTTGAATCTGTATTTGTCAGCTCTGGATTCCCTCTCTGACTTCTTTCCTTGTGTTTGTCCCTGCTATACCACTGATCTCTTTCCTGTTCTCTGCCTTATTTTTATGATACATGCCAAATTTCAGCATCATCTTTACCAATGATATATACAGAGATAATTTTTCCTCCGTTATTTGTATCAAGGAATTACCATCATCCTTTTACTGCAGGCATACACAGGGATGCCTGTCAGGCTTTGACACTCATACTCTTTCTGTTGCCTAAGAGTTATCACTCTTACATCCCTTAGATCTTCATGCTTTCCAGGAGACAGCTTGTCATGCAGCTGACAGCCCAGTTCTTACCACTGCACATCACACTGACAGCACATTACTTCACTCTTGATTAGGAGCAATTTTATATGTGCTTTCCAGACAGTTTAGGAACCCCAAAGAACCCCAAAGGAAACATCCGATTTCAAAGACAACTGTCCCACTGACAGCTGCTTTGAGTCACTCAGTCTGTTCTTGACACGCTACATCTGTGCTTATCACTTTATGAAGTAATTATTTTTCTGATCATTAACACATGGTGCTAAGTCAAGCAGCTTAAAAATTAGCACAACTATGTATTTATCTTCTAACAGCTGAATCTGTAACCTCATCACAGCTTTGTTTGACCAGACCTACTTTTCCATTAGACATTGTTGACTGGCACAGACAACACCCCAATGCCTCATTTAATTGTTAGCCATTCTTTTACATCATTACTTCTCTCCTTGTGGTCACCTGCTCCTGCCACAGCTGAAGATATGAATGCCATGCTGAGGAGGCATGAGTCAAGGTCTGTGTGAACAAAGGCAGTGCAAGCCCGTGCATGTTAGGCACTTGTCAGTACCCAGGAGTTGGTCTCTGAATGGGCTGGTCACTGTGGTGCTGCTGATGATTTGGATGAAGCTGTGTAATTGACTTAGGGAGCTTCCAGCAGGCTGGTTTTCTCAGAGGAGCTCATTTATTTCCTCCCTGTGCAATTAGCACTGCCTGGCTGCAGTTCAGTAGTGCTGGAACAAGTGGGCTTTCGGCTGTCCCCAGGGAGCTCCATTAGCATCTGCCCTTCCTTGCCATGTTCCTGTTCCCTGGGTAGGTCCTTTGGAGGATTTACAGGCCAATCATCCATCCAGAAAACAGAAAACCTCTAGTTTATTGCTACCGTTCTGTGGGCTTCACCATGGACCTGCTCCCACATCCCTCTCACTGGGAGCAGAACACGAAAGAACCTGAAGTGCCCTGACTTCCCCCATCTCTGCCACACACTGTGGCAGTCTGTGACTCTGCTGGAAGGTTCCGTCCTTTATACATCCTGAGAGGTAAACGTGGGCCTGCTGGCTGCTACACTGGCCTTCTGCTTTTGCAAACGTGGGCATGGTTGTTTCAACAAGGCATGCTCTTTCCAGCAAGGTTTGCTAAGGACTGACAGTATTCTAGGTAGCTTATAATTATGTGGGTCACATTTTCACGTTGTTTAAAAATTTATTTTGATATAATCTTCTTGCTTCTGCCTTCCTCTGGAATTTCCCTGGTCTAACAGTGTTTAGAATGAGCACTTCTGCTTTTTTTTTTTTTTCTTTTTTCATTCTTACTGCTGTCATAGCCCATATCTTGCAAACAGACTTTTGGGGAGGGAGCCATTTGCTTTTGTTCCTATGATATTTTAAAACCTATCGACTTTGTAAGCAGTGGGTTTCCCTTCTGCTTTGTCTGACCAGACCTACTTTTCCATTAGACATTGTTGACTGGCACAGATAATATTCCAGTGCTTCATTTAATTGTTAGCCATTCTTTTACATCATTACTTCTCTCCTTGTGGTCACCTGCTCCTGCCACAGCTGAAGATATGAATGCTCTGTTCATGTTCTGCCTGTCATTATGATAAACGACTAATAATTGCTTTCTACTTCTCCTGCCTTTCATGTCTTTTTTTAATTATTATTATTTGTTTAATTTCTGCTCCAGCTCATCCATGCAGGGCATTTAGTGTAAGTTACCTCTTTATCCTTCCTTTTTAAATTATGGAAATTTGGTTCTTCTAGCCTTATCTGCTCTTCTTAGAGAAGTCCCAGTTATGACTTCGACTTTTCAAAGATTCATAAAATCAAGGTTGGAAAAGATCACTAAGATCATATAGTCCAACTATCAACCCATCATCACCATGCCCACTAACCATGTCCCTCAGTGCCACATCTACATATTTCCTGACCATTTCCAGGGACGGTGACTCCACCACTTCCCTCGGCAGCCTGTTCCAATGCCAGGCAGAAGACAGACATGTTTCTGTGAAGAAATTTAAACTTATTTTCTAGTTTGTTTGGTGGCCTTTTATTGATTTCCAGCAATATCCCTTTATTGAGTTTTTCTGGTTGAAATGGTACATTAAAGGCTCTCTGTAGTGAGTCGTTAATAATACTGACATGTTATAGCATCTTCAAAACAAGTTATGGTGTCCCATGAATAATTTTTCACTATCACTATGACTGTTAAATAGATTATAGCATATTATTTTTATATTTCAGCCACTCAAAACGTCCACACAATCTTCAGAAACACTATTCATATCACATTTTGTTAGTAACTTTTTTCCCCTTGCTCGATTCCCAGGCTGCTAATATAAACATAATGCAATGTAGATGGACTTGTAACGTATTTATCCTCTCATTGCCCTGTTCTGATCCCCTCTTGATTGCCAACCAGGAGGACCAGCCCTCAAATGAAACCTCCAGACCACCTGCTGCACTGAGGAAAAATTCCACACAGCCAAGAACTTGCATTTGCAGCATCTGAGGATCCAACCATTTGGAATATTTTCTGCTCTCTCGGTGTGCAGCCTCCCCATAGTGCTGCCTGGGGATATCTCCCCAGAAGAAATGGGCTGCCACCAGCTCCATACTGTCCCTGTACCCAACAGGGCTAAAGACTGGGAATGTGAGTTAACACTGAAAGAGATTAATAAATGATACCACTGGTCTGGTCCTCAATTCTTTCAGAGTCTCTCTAGTTTCTATGGGATGCCAATCTATTTGTTCCAAAGTGTCATGAAGAGAAATGTCTATATCCTACTGTCTTGATGAATCTTAGAAACATAGAATCGTTTGAACTGGAAGGGATCCTTAAAGGTCTTCTAGTCCAGATCTTGCTATTATATGCTGTTTTTCTGCCCTCCCCTCCAAAAGATTCTGTCTTCGTGTTCTTTGTTGCAAGTTCTGAATAATTAAAGCTTATGGGAAACGAAATGGTGTGTGAGAATAGTTAGTCAGGTAACCTTGGGAATACCTGGGCTGAAGTTAAGCTTTTCTGACAACAAACATTCTTGTGGATGACAGCGCTTCTCTCATGTACATGTTACACCTTATATATTTAATTCCTATAATAAACATGGTACATTCACACATCATTTTGAGTAACATTGTTGAAGAACACAAGAATTATTATTATTATAGCTTAATTATTACTGGTGCAGCAAGAACTGGAGTAACTTTAAAAACACTTTGATCAGCAAAACATACTCAAGATAATGGCCAGAATTTACCAAACTGAAGAAATGTGAAGAAAAATCTTAGGTATGATTATGAGAGGATGATCTTAAAAAAGAGGAGGGGGAGAAACTGAAGAAAAAGTTTACCTCCTTCTCATTCTTAGCCTAGAATACTACTCACTCTTCTTTTCGTCTTCTCCTGGGGTATGGCAGAATTACTCAAAACATGAAAAAAAAAAAAAACCAAACTCACACATTGACCTGACTGCTTTATTTTGATTCCTGCTTTTTTTTTTTTTTTTCCCCAGACCTCCAGCATCTCTTTTTCTCTGAGCTTGCTCTGAGCAACCCGATGCCCTCAGCTTCGCTCTTTCTTTCACCTGTATGTTCCTTTACTACAGGATTTGAGGAGTGCCCATTCCAGGAACAGCAGGAGAAAAAGAAACCTTAGACAGAACACTTACAGCCTGAAAAGCGCCTTCATTCCTGCAAGTGAAGATGCCTAGAGGAGGTGATTAATGAATGAACAGTAGGAGCAGTGTGCTGCTTGCTGTTCTCAGCATGTGCTTGTCAGTGAGGAGTTCTATCAGAACCACATGGGGATGGAATTTGGCACGGCTTCATGTGTCCCAGTGTATGTGTGAAAAAGACAATACAAAGAGCAAATGCTTCAGAACTGCTTATCCTGGAAGGAATTACATTTACAGACAATTACTCTTCAATACTGAGAATTGAACTTTTAAAAAATAATCATCTTTTTCTTTATAAGAATAAAAAAACAACAGCAAAACAGTTGTCCCCTGTTGGAATTGTTTCTTAGCTAGAAATCAGTTCCCGTGTTTCACTTGTTTCTACAAATTGGAAACAAGTTTCATACTGTGCAAAGTCTCCAAGCACATTACTGAACCTGTCAAATACATCACCATGGGTACACTGAGGCTATCAGCACTGAGTGAGTGGGTAAGATATGGGGAAGGAAAGTCCCCCCTGGGTCAAGGTTCTTCCTGATTTATTTATTCTTTTCTGTTTAGATTCACATGCTTTACATTTCTCCTTTATCTTTACTCTCCATCTTAGGTTCCTGAATAGTCTTTCTTTTTGGAGCAGAATGTGCCATTTTAATACATGGATATTTCTTTCAATATGCTTACTGAATTATCATGATTTAAGCAACGCAAAGTATTGCTTTCACCCTAGAATACATCTACTCTTGATGGACAAGTTGATATTACTCATAATTGCCATTTCGTGGAACAGTGTTTCCTGTCTCTCTTCTATGCTGGATGTTCATATCAGTTATAACGGAAACAAACACACAGATTTCATTCTGAACATCTCTCATCTTGATACCATTATATTTACTTCATGATAAGCTGGGCTTTTTTAACCTGTTCTTATATCTTGATTTTATGGACAGCTACACAGTTTCAAGAGCCATTTCATCCTATAAAACAACATATTAATTGGATAAGATTTCATGCTGTCTTTATTTTCCAAGTAAATCCAATAAAATAAGAGCATTTTAGTGCAACTATGACAAATTGTGCTTATAAATGTTCCTCAAAGGAAAAAAATGCCAATAGAAGATTCACATCATCACATCATCTGCACAATAACTTCCACCTTTGTAATTTATGCGGAACCGATAATTACCCAGAAATCATAGAATCACAGAATCACTGAAGTTGAAAAAGACCTCCAAGATCATCTCATCCAACTGTTCTCCTACCACCAAGATTTCCTCACTAAACCATGTCTCTTAGTATAACACCTAAATGTTTCCTGAACACCTCCAGGGATGATGACTCAACTACATTCCTAGGCAACCCATTCCAGCACCTGACCACTTTTTCAGAGAAGAAATTTTTCCTAATATCCAACCTGAACCTCCCCTGGCACAACTTGAGGCCATTCCCTCTCATCCTGTCACTAGTTACATGGGAAAAGAGGCTGACCCCTATCTCATTACAATCTCCTTTCATGTACAGGGCAATAAGGTCTTCCCTGAGCCTACTCTTCTTCAGACTGAATAATCCCAGCTCCCTCAGCCACTCCCTATAAGACTTGTGCTTCAGACCCTTCACCTGCTTTGTTGCCCTCCTGTAGACACACTCCAGTACCTCAACATCTTTCTTACAGTGAGAGGCTCAAAACTGAACATGGTACTTGAGGTTTGGCCTCATCAGTGCTGAGTACAGCAGAATGATCACCTCCCTGCTCCTGCTGGCTACACTATTTCTTAAACAAGCCAGGATGCCATTGGCCTTCTTGGCCACCTGGTCACACTGCTGGCTCTGCTTAGCCAAGCATCAACCAACATCTCCAGATCCATTTCCTCCACACAGTCTTTCAGCTAATCTGCCCCAAGCCTGTAGCATTGCCAAACTGTGGCCAAACTGCAGAACCCGGCACTTGATCTTGTTGAATTCCATCCCACTGGCCTCAGCCCAGCTATCCAGCCTGTCCAGATCCCTCTGAAGGGCCTCCCTACCCACAGGCAGATCGACATTTCCTCCCAAGTTGGTGTCATCTGCAAACTTACTGAGGGTGCACTCAATCCCCTCATCCACGTCATCAAAAAGATATTAAACAGGACAGGCCCCGGTACCAACGCCTGGGAAACACCACTCATGTCCAGAGGCCAGGTGGATTTAACTCCATTCACCATCACTCTGTGGGCCTGGCCATCCATCCACTTCTTCACCCAGCAAAGAGTGTACCTGTCCAAGCCATGGGCTGCCAGCTGCCTTCTGCAAGGAGAACACTGTGAGAGACTGTGTCAAAGGCTTTACTGAATTATAGCTAGACTACATTAATAGACTTTTCTTCATCCACCAGATGGGTCACTTGATTAAAGGAGATCGAATCAATTTCATGAGGTCTGTGGCAGGAAAAGTGTTTGTGCTGTTGCAGGTATGCCCAACTAGAGCATCATCTCTGATGCACAGCTATTAAGTGCACTTTATTTTACACTGGAATTGAGACATGTAACATTTTATAATTAAGTACACGATTTGCATTCTCAGAGATGACCGTCTCTGAAGCAAAGGCTTGTGTAAAGTCTCAACAAGAATCACAAAAAGTAGTGGCAATAGATACAATGGTGCAATCAGTTTTGGTACCATAATATCTAGGATAGGTTCTGCAGAGGGATCAGGATAGACTGGATCAAAGGACCATGTCCAATTGTGAGATGTTCAACAGGGTTCAGTACTGGGCACTGCACTTGGGTCATAACATCTCCATGCCCTGGTATGGGATTGGGGAAGAGCAGCTGGAAAGCTGCTCGGCAGAGAAGGACCTGATGGTGCTGGTCAACAGCCACCTGAACATGAGCTAGAAGTGTGCCCACGTGGCCAAGACAACCAACAGCATCCTGGCCTGCATCAGAAATAGAACAGCCAGCAGGGCTGGGAATTGATTGTTTCCTTGTACATAGCACTGGTGAGAACTCATCTTGAGTACTGTGTTCAGTTTTGGACCCCTCACTACAAGATGGACACTTAGTTGCTTGAACACATTGTGTAAACAGCAAAAAAAAACCTGGTGAAATGACTGGAAAACAAACCATATGAGGAGTGGCTGAGTGAATTGGAGTTGTTTAGTCTGGAGGAGGCTGAAGGGGAGACTTCTCAGGAAGTTGCAGTGAGGAGGGTGCTGGTCTCTTTTCTAAAGTGACATGTGATAAGACATGAGGAAATGGCCAGGGAAGGTTTTCAGGTGGGACAGTAGGAAAAATTTTTCACAGAAAATGTGGTTTTGGAACAGGGTGCCAGGGGGAGATGGTGGAGTCCCCGTCCTTGGAGATCTTTAAGATATGTGGATATGGTGCTTAGGAACATAGTTTAATGGTGGACTTACAGGTCTAGGTGAACGATTGGACTTGATGATCTCAAATCTATTTCCCAACCTCAGTGATTCTATGATTCTATTGTGGTTTCTTTATGCAATAGAAAATACGTTTTGAGTGACATTTTTCTTGCAGATGAAATCAGCAATATACCTGACTCTTCCTTTTTCCTTTCTGCCAGAAACTGTCATTGCCTAGGTGAAACAGCTGTTCCACTGAAGCTGCGGGGAAAAACACATGCTGCCAAGTCAGCTGAGCATTCCTCTTCAAACAGATTGAAGAGAATTAACCTGACTACATGCAGGTGTCCACAAGTTAGATGAAAAGAACTCCAACCCACGGGGCTATGAGCTACACCCTCACTGTGCAGGGCATTTGTACTCCTGGAGCTCACACTACAAAAGCACTACTTTGTGTCTGACTCTGCTTCACTACAGAACTGCTATCACAGTGCTATTGCCTCAGGGCCAGTGAGCTACAAGCTTCATTTTCAAACACATCTATTGACTGCCAGCCCTGTCTGCAGCAGCAGATATCCTGCATCTCAAGGGCAGTGATGAAGAAATACGGTGCTGTAAGTTATCTACAAAATAGATGGCCTTGTAAAAATAGTTTCTTTAAGAGTTTTGAAAAATGGTATGAAAACATCAATATAAAAGAAAAATTAAAGCAGAAGTTTTGTAGAAGTATTTTTAGGAAGCTGCGTAAAAAGGGGAAGTACACCATACTGAATGGAAAAAAGGCATTCTCAAATATTCTGAAATAAAACAAGGACTTCCAAATTTAATTACCACTATTAAAATAAATTGATAACTGTCACGGATATTTAGATTTGCAGATTTTAATGTCACACACATCAGATTACAGTCAAATGTGACACTTTTTATAGCTCATACAGAATTTTCTGTTCTCAGCCATATCGGCCTTTTAATTTCATTTAGTACTGGTGGCTGAAGTTTTGGATATTATAGGTTTTGCCACACAAGTGCATCTGTAACCACAGGTTCCAGATAAGAGAGAGGAAAACAGGAATGATAGAACCGAGCAGTAACTTGAAAGTGCTTATTGTCAGCGGGAAGATGCATCTTCTGACTGTGCACCATGGCAGAGGACTGTTGGAGAAATGCACTCTGCCAGAACTGAGCTCCAGATGGTATCTTATGCTTCGATGTGCTCTGTAAGAAGAGCAGTGCTCACAGTTGTGGTCAGGAACATCAGCTCGTGGACTTTGTGCAGGGTGACTCTCCCTGATGACACTTCTGTAGCTGTGCCAGCAGCTCGCGCTCTCGAGCATCGACTTCCACTGTCTCTGCAACCTTCATCCAAGCAGATTTCACTTCTTCATCCATTTGGCCTAGAAGACTTACTAATGTGCTGGGCAGTTTTACTTCCATGCTCGGGCATGGAAGGCAGGATTGACAGAAGCCAGTATCACTTTCCAGCAAGACAGTATTTTTATCCCATATATATTTATATATTGGATATATATATATATTTATATATTGCTGAAATAACTCATTTGCTGATAAAACTAGGAACACATTTAAAGAAAAGATACTCTTGAAGATTTTGACTACATTGATTTTTCAACTTGTCCTATTTCCTCTGCTTACATCTAGGGGAAATAAAAACAAATCCATTTTCTATGAGAATGTAATGCTGCTCATTAATAAGGCTTCTTGCTCCAGGAAATTTGATCTTTGTTCTCCGGGAAGCGTTCTCCGTTCTTTCCTCTATTCGTTCTCACAGAACAGAACATTAGTCTTATCTGACAAAGGAAATTGCGCTGTGATGCCTTTTCATAAGCATTACTTTTCTTACCACTAAATGATCACTAGAGAGGAGTTACATTGCAGCAGTTTGGATTGCTATGTGCAGAATGCTTTTAATTTAGGAAGGATATTCAATTTTACAAGACAGTTACACGGTTCTTGGATGTACAAGATGCTGCTGGAGACATACAGGTTCATGAGCTGCCCAGAGGAGATGTGGGTGCCCCAACCCTGGAGGCGCTCAGGGCCAGGATGGATGAGGCCCTGGGCAGCCTGACCCAGTGGGAGGTGTTCCTGCCCACTGCAGAGGGGTTGGAACTTGATGAACTTTAAGGTCCCTTCCAACCCAAAGCATTCTCTGATCCAGGAAGGAGCCCAGCGATCAAGGAGTTCTACAGAAGAACTGGGAGCTGTTGGCGAGGGTCCAGAGGAAGGTCACAAAGATGATCAGAGGGCTGGAGCACCTCCCCTACAAAGACAGGCTGAGGAAGCTGGGCTTGTTCAGCCTGGAGAAGAGAAGGCTGTGGGGTGACCTCACTGTGGCCTTCTAGTACCTAAACGGAGCCTACAAATAGGAGGGGAGTCAACTCTTTGAAAGGGCAGATAACAGCAGGACAAGGGGAAATGGTTTTAAGTTGGAAGAGGGAAGATTTAGGTTGGATGTCAAGGAGACGTTCTTTACTATGAGAGTGGTGAGGTGCTGGCACAGGCTGCCCAGAGAGGTTGTGGATGCCCCGTCCCTGGAGGTGCTCAAGGCCAGGTTGGATGGGGCCCTGGGCAGCCTGGTCAATACTAGACCAGATATGGAGGTTGGCAGCCCTGCCTGCAGCAGGGGAGTTGGAGCTTCATGATCCTTGAGGTCCCTTCCAACCCAGGCCATTCTGCATGTGTTTTTCTTCTGCCTTTTTCACTGCCTGTTCCCACATCTCTGTTTCAAAGCATTTTATTATTGACTGCTCATGAGCAGACAAATATTTAAGTACCAATAGTTTGTACAGATGGGGCCGCTGACAGTGGGCAGAACAAAATGCATGCTTATGTTTATCATCTGTTGACAGAGGCTATGCCTTCTCACTCACAGCACCATGATTTTACCACAGGTGGAAAGCCTTGAGGAGGCATTTAAGACCAAATCACATGTGTGCACGAACCTTGTGTGGCTTTGTTTCCTTTCCAACACTTTATTTCTGGGTAAGGTCTATTGGTAAACCTCGAGTGCTTCATTGCTCCTATTTACAGGGCACGCCGGGGACAGCTCGACCCCGTCACACCCCCCCCCAGGACACCTCCGCAGCCGGCGCCGAGCGGCTCAGCCAGGCCCCGCCCCACGGCGGATTGGTCCCGCCCACGAGCACTGAGGGGGCGTGGCCTCTCGCCGCCGCCGCTCCCGCCCCTCCCATTGGCGGCGACGCGGCGCGTGACCGGGCTGTGCGTGACGTAGGAGGAAGAAGACGCCATTAGGGGCAGCGGGGCCGCTTGCTGCGTGAAGGTGTTTGTGGTTGTGTCTGTCTGTTGTTCCTGCGGCACCTCCTCCCGCTCCCTGCGCTCCTCGTTCCTGCGCTCCTCGTTCCTGCGGGCGGCGGCGCCCCGCGGCCGCAGAGCGGGGCGGTGGATGTGAGGCGGCCCGGCGGGCGGCGGGGCGCGGATGGCGGCGGGGACCGGCGCGGCGGCCGGCGGTCGCAGCTTCTCCTTCAAGGTGGTGCTTCTCGGGGAGGGCTGCGTGGGGAAGACCTCCCTGGTGCTGCGCTACTGCGAGAACAAGTTCAACGACAAGCACATCACCACGCTGCAGGTGCGGGCCGGGCGGGCGGGAGCGCGGGGCGGGGGGTGGCGGCTCTCGCTCCCCTCAGGGGCACTGCTGAGGGCTGCTGTTGCGCTTCTCGCCCGTAGCGGAGGGTGGTGCTTCGGGGGTCTCGCTTTCTGTCTGGTAGTTCTTGTCTAATCGTGCGCGTGGATGTATTCCTTCGAGTCTTGGGATGCGGAAGCACGACTTTAAAGTAATGTGGCTGTTGTTGTAATCGTTGATGGTGGGCTGATGACTAAGTGCTTCGTGTGTGTTGCGTTTCTTTTAATGACAGCCTTCCTCTGGTTGGCAGACCCGGTGCTTGAGTTTCCTCAGTGCCAGCAGTTAGAAAGAACAGCTTTCACAAGCGGGTCTGTGAGAAGGCTGATGATTTAATACCTGACAAGATCCATGAGGCCGTCGTGTAATCTCCCTGAATTTTAGTCTGACTTGTCACCGAACTTACAAACATCTGAACAGTGAAATTCCACTAGTGAAAGTGTGATGGGCGTCTACTGGAAAACAGTGTTTGTTGCTGCCTCCCAGTGCTGAGCAGTCTGCATCCCACACAGCAAAATGCATGTGTATTCTACGTGGCCTTGGAAAATGTGCTTTGAGCTTCATGTTATGGATTGTACAATCAGCACGTGTCTCTTGAGCTCACTCTGCGTGCTTAGCCTCTTTATTTGCAGCTGCGCAGCATCTTTTCTACCCATTGTGGGCATGTACGTGGAAGCATGGTTTTAGCACTGCAATGTATGCTGTGCTCGGTATGTTTTCTTGTAAATAAAGAAACAAACCCTGCCACCATGTGGGTTCTGAACTGCTTTTGAAGTTCTGTGAAATACAGAATAAGTGGTGGTGCCTCAGGGTAGCTGCATGCTATTCATGCACACCTCGGGGGAGATTCAAGCAGGCTGGATATCTTTCCCTTTAAGAGAGGAAATGTTTGAGATGCATTGGAAACAGTATACTTAATATTTCATGAACAGGTACTGTTGCTCCATATTTGTTTTAAATAACTAAAAATATTTTGAGGTTCATTTGCCTGTGCTCATAGTGGGCTGTTAGATGTACCTGCTAGTAGGTTTACTGAGTGTGATGCTGGAGTCATGGCAAGCTAATGATAGATCTGATTGTCACAGAGGTAACCTATTCTTGGCACACTACAGAAGCGATCAGTAGTTGGTGAGTATCAGAGCTGCAGTTGTAACTTCTGTTGCTGTACCACCTGAAGGATAGTGTTGAGCAAACAGTCACGTTTAGAAGTGTGTTGCAGTGATTGTGTATTCTGATATCCTGTGTAAAAAGAATAGCTTGTCACGTGACGTAGCTCTGGCTTTGTTGTCTCTTAAAATCTGCAGCGGAAAGCTTAAAATTAGAAGCCAAAAGTGAGCTGGGTCACAGGCATCATAAAATGGAAATTTAAATGGCCCCAAAACGTTGACAGTAAAATGTCTCTCTAGATGCTACAGCCCGAGAGCTTTTGCTTGAGGCTGCCTGTGGGGAATGGAAGTTGCTTGTAAAGGAAGGGGAGCACATGCTCACATGTGATACTGAAGTTCTGTTTCTCTGCTGTGATTAGGTTTCTAGTTGCTCCCTGTATATTTTAACTAGTTGCAGTGTGTCTTAACTCACCCTGCTTATTTTTGTTCGGAACCTCCTTAGTCCTGTGCATCTTACTGATAGTTAAACGCAGCGTCAGTTGTTGAATCTTACTGTATGTGGTGTATGCTTGTGATTCATCATTCTTGTTTTTCTGCACCTTGCAGTTGTAGAAGAATGGCAGTGGAGGGAGTTACCAAACCTAATTAAAACATTCATTTAAAAAAATATATGGAGAGGCTAACAAAACAGTGACATTTTTTGTAAGATTTTTTTTTTTTAAGTAAAGACTTAATTGGATAAAGTGACTTTGCTTTGTGGCATCAGTTCAAAGTATTGCAGCAAATAGGTTTCTGTTCCAACTAAGCCAAAATTAGATAAATATTGGATTCCTAATTCAGCAAAGGAGCCACAGTGATGAGCCATATGGGAAAAAAATCACTGGTCAGTGGGATGAGGGCCTCTCAATCCACGGTAATCTGATCTAGCAGGGGGTGCTGAGGTAGAGGTGCTGTTGTGCTTCATGCCAACCTTTTTGCAGCAAAAACATGGTGAGACTACAGCCTTCTGAAGTATTGTAGGTTTGGCTGGGGCTTCCTGCAGCGTGACCTCAATGATGGGAGAGAGCACAGGAAGACCTTCAGCTGGTCAGTGTGAATCTTCTAGCACCGTGCAAGTCTGTACTTCCCACTATCCTATTGTGAAGGTTGGCTGTGTACTAGCAAAGGGGGAAGTCACCTCTTTGTAGGTAACAGAATGCTTTATTGAAAGGGAGCTGTCTCTCTCCCCTCCTGCTCTTTTTCTGGCTGCTGGTTAGAAGGAAATAGTAAACTGGGACTTGCTTATATTGAGATTAGGAGGCTGCAGGGCATGTTGCTGGAGTTCTGTTAACTTGAAGTCATTTACATCAGATATCAGTGATATGCAAATTGAAATTAAGGTAGCTGTTGATCTGCTGAAGAAAAATGTAGGAAAGGTAGCCTTGTTTTTGTTGTGGCTTTTCTTTCTTGACATGATGACAATTCATAACCTTCTGTTAGACCCGGTGGGATGATTGGAATTGGTTCCCATTGATCAAAATATGGAGGTCAGTATTTTCTTCTTAAAAGCATTCTAAGCTGTAAAATGAAACCAAGTGAAATATGCTGGAAATATTCTGGTAATAAAACCTGTTATCTTTTTTAAAATGTGGATGGGTACGATCTGTTAATTACTCAGGATAAATACAGCCTTTGTGTGCTAAGCCACTGACATGGTGGTGCTAATGATATGTGCTGATCCTCGCTGCTTCGGTGGACTCTCGTAACCAGGAAAAGTTGTCTTGGATGTGTAAGGCAGCTTAGAAAAAGCAGTACAAGGAAGTCCAGTGCTGCATGTAGTGTTTGTATGCCTGGTGTAAAGCAGTCAAGGGGCAGATGATGTAAACCTGCTATATTCTAGTGACTTTCAAGTGTATCTTTTCCAGCTGAGCCTTCCTTGTATTCTTATCAGGTCCTTTTGTCAGCTCTCAGCAGAGCCTCATGCACATGCGAAACTGAGCTCTTAAAAGAGAATTAAAAGAACAAAGATTTTTCTATGGATGCATAGAGAGACTGGTATTTTAGTGCTCATAATTGCATTATCCTTTCTAAGTGTATGAGTACTCACACTAGTCATAAGACACTTGAGTCAAAATACCAAGGTTAGTAGTTTACTTCAAAGAGCTGCTTGAGATTACTTATCTTGGAATAAACTGTAGTCCCATTCGCTTGTTGGAAGTCAGAGCTAAAATGAGTCGCCATAATAATGAAAAGAATGTGGAAAGGAGTCGCTGATTATAAATTAAGTCATGACTGGCACTTAACTCCCTAGTACTCAGTTGGGTAAATTCTCAGGAGATGAGAACATATGTTGATCCTCTTCAGCGTGCAATCTAATGCTGTCTGGATGGCACTGCTTCCAAAGGCTTTCACGCTCTTGGTGGCTGACCCTTTCCCCCACCTCAAAGCTGGGTTGGATAGGGAACTCACAGCCAGTAGTGAAGATATTCTTTACTCATTGGACTCCCCAGATTTCTAAAAACTGAGTCTTGCTGCTGCTTTGATTTTTAGGTTTTTGATCTCTAATTTCAGAATGGATGGAGTAACCTTGCTCTTCTGTGAGACAAATGGAAATGGGTGTGGGTATCACTTTAAAATGTTAGGTATCAGCTGTTTTGTCTTTGGAGCATATGGCACTGTAACTATTAAAATACACTTAACTGATGCTAATTATGCCAGACTTACCTCTACCTTTTAATTTAAGAAGAAGACCTGCAAACAGTATTCTTCAAGTATATAAATACAATAGAATGAAGCATTTAAAGTGTAATATAGTATTGACTGTTTCTCACAGCATGCTCTTATAGCTTTCTGCTCGTTATTAACTATGACTACCTCAAATACGAAGTGCCAGTCTTGTTAACAAGCAAGCTTACGTATAAACTTTGTTGTAATCAGGATATCTGATATAGGCTATCATCGTTTTGGTTAGGAATCTAGGACTTTATTGTATAACCTAAAACAGTACAAATTCATCAAGTTTGCAGACTGCATCAAAATGCAGTAGCCAATCCTCAATAATCTTGCTGCTGTCTCACGTCACTTCTTGCAGGAAATACTGAAAGGCTTGCCTGAGCAGATTGGCCTTTTAATACTTGGATGTATAGAAAAGGAAATGCTCTACTTTCAGTGCTAAAAGATAAAGTTCTATCAAAAGCTACAGTGACCCGTGGGATGTGTTACTGTAAAACAAAACAGGAAGAAGAAACCGCAACGCCTTATCTGTGATACAAAAACCTACTTTAATATTTGATACGTCAGACAGCTAAATAGCGCAGCTATCCTTACTGGGCCAATGTCCAAAGCCATGATGACTTAACCTCATGAATATTGTTTTCTGTGGTTTTTAATGCAAATCCTGTTTCAGTGAAGAATTTTTCATTCCAGAGGTCCAGAAATGTGGTTCTAGAGTGTTTTTTAGCCAATTTTGCATCAACTGGGCAGAGTTGAGCTTTATTATAGTGACAGAAGCAAACAGTGCTTTGAACAGCTTTTCTTCTGAGATGTACAGTAGAGTATCAAATGTTTTAGTGCAGTAGATAAATAAAATGTTAGCAGGTTAGCTTAATTCAGCATGGCAACCCATAACTTTTCTTAATATGATCCAGGTGTTGGGATATTAAGATGTCTGAGCTTACAACTTTTAAACTGATGCTGTGGAACAAATTATGAGACTAGACGCTGATTTTATGATCCTTAGGAACAGATGAGTGAAAGCTGTAAAAGAACTTCTGCAGAACTTATGGTTTACTTGAAAATCCATTGGCGTTGTCCTGATGTTTAAGACTTGCAGCTCTGCTGTCAAGCTCTTTGTTACAAGTTGACCAGTGTTTTAAATACTTCAAACTTGCGGTCTGGAATCCTTCCTGAAGCTGACTTCCACCACCTTACTGTAGACTGAAGGGGTATTAAACTCTAGGTGTGTTCAACACAGTAGTCAAGATTAGTTTCTTTCTGCCTGTGCTTGGAAAGTGTCAGGGTGTTTTTCTTTCCTGTGGTGTGTCTTTCTGGATCTGCTCCATTTGTTGCCAGACTTTGTGGAAAGCTTTGCAGGAAGGGTAGGACTTCTTTTAAAACAGAGGGGGAAATTATTGACTCATCTTTAGTCACACAAATGCCAGAATTGATGCTAGGTTAGTTTAACACAGGCAGGACTTGAGGAAGATACTTTTAACAGCAGTTTTTGCTGGTGTAAATTGAACTGCTGTGGTCTGTGCATGTATTAGTTGTTAAGCAGCAAACTGGTTCAAGCAGCTGACCTGGCTGATGACGTTTTCCCTTTCTACATACACATGATTTTTAGTCAGCTCAGTGCCTGATTAGTGCTCTCATACAGAGGGCTTGTGTTGAGAAGCTACAGGCCAGCCTAAAATGATCTGAGATGAATGTTTATTCACTGAGTACTTGATATCCAAATGTATGCTGAGGTGAAACTGAATGGGAACTGGGTGAGCTTGGGAAACAGACTGAAGTTGATCTTGGCAACTGAATTGTCTGATGTTAACCTGTTACTGCTGATCTTCAGAATGGAGGTGCAGGTTCTTAATGTGTTGACTACTTCGAAGTCTGTTCTAGTCTATTGAACTAATATCAATTTTTAGTACTTAGTTTGTCTGGTGAAGTATCTAGTGGGTAGCAGAAGGATAGCATTTGAAAATTGCATCATGCGGGCTCTGAGAACAGGCATCTTCCTGAGTTACAGAACTCAGGCTAAGCTTGCAGTGTGTGCTGGTCATGTCAAATGTTTTCAGAAGACAGCGTAGTAGAATATGTGGAGCAGCATGTATGTTTCTTCTGAAACTTTTCACCCTACCACTTGCTTTCTTTCTGTGTGTGTACTGCTCCTCCTGCTTCCTCTGGTCCTGTTGCCTGAGAAACTTTAATACTAGGCTTTCGGGGATGGTATCTGAATGAATATTGGGGGAAGGAATAAAATGAAGAGAGCTGTAACCTCATTTCAGCAGGAGAAAAAATGCAGATGAAGGAACTTCTTGTAAAACACAAATGTTTTGAGACTTCCACCTTTAAACTTGAATTATTTTTACTGTTTGACTTGTATTGAAATATTGTGCTAATACCCACAGCCTTAAAATCCCAGTAGCTTTGTATACTCTTGTGAAGTGTTTCAAGTTCATCTTAGGCTTATCCTTATTCAGAATTCAACCTTCTTATCTCTCGTAAGTCATTCAAAGCAGCAGCAAAATGATGTAGGAAACGATTTGCTTAAGGCAAATTTATTTAGAACAGACTTCAGGCAAACTGTAGTGAAATGACTAACCAGCTTAGCATTGACCCAGCCTTCTGGCTTAGGGAGTATTTTGATTCAGAAATCTGTCTTCTGTTGGTTCAGATAGTTTTATTAGTAAATAAATCTGAAGTCATACAGGCATATTTGTGTGAAAACTGAAAACTCTGTTTTGCTTTCCAGGCATCTTTTCTTACGAAGAAGCTGAATATTGGTGGGAAAAGAGTTAACCTTGCAATATGGGTATGTTTGCTTTCCTAAACTGTCCTCCCCACCATGTGCTCCCTCCCTAGTTAAATACGTTATTTTTCAGGCAAATATTCTGTTTGATAGAAGTCAAATGTTAGGCTCTTTGTAGTAAAGTAGAAGTTTGAAGTCACTGGAATCTCTCAAAGTATTGTTGCAGTCTTGCATACTAACAAGTGTGTTTTTTAAATGCAGGATACAGCTGGTCAAGAAAGATTTCATGCACTGGGGCCGATCTACTACAGAGACTCTAATGGTGCTATTCTAGTATATGATATAACAGATGAGGACTCTTTCCAGAAGGTACTGGACAGATTTTTACCTCTGTGCAAAGTCTGTTCTGATCTATGGGAACTTATGATATGAGTGTGCTCATGGGGAATCTTTTGTTTCAGGGATGGCACCTATGCTTAATTTGCCTGAATAATAAGATTAATACCTGATCATGTCATTTGCAGATAATGTTACATCTGCAGAATAGGGCCGTGTAATGAAAGCGTACACCTTATTTTTTTGAAGCCTACTCTTAATAAAGATCTAGTGGAGTCATTCAAAGAACACCAGAGAATTAATGTGTGACAGACTATGAATATGAAATAAAAGTACTTTTGTTATAAAGTACTGTTCTCTACTATATAAATCAAATTGCTCAAATATATTCAGTGATATTAAGCTTCAGATATGAACACTCTGAAATCACAATACGCAGCAGCAGGAACATTGTATTCCTGATGGTAATAGATATTTGAACTTCCAAGTCTTCATTTAACCTGAAATTTGATCATTAGCTACTTTAAAATATTAGTTGATCAAGTTGAGACAGGTGAGTTTTTGTCCAGTCCTGTGTCATACTGGTGCTGTTGCTCCATAGGATGCCTCAGCTGAAAACTGACATGCTTTCCTGAGGAGTCTGGTATCAGGATATGGTTCTACAGCGGAATAAGCAGTTTAAAGAACTAGACATATGTCAGTAAAGTGCTTTGTGCATTGCCACACACTTGTCAGGCTGACTCATCTGTTGGTTCAGCCTGTGCCTTTCTGTGCACCTAAAGTGGCCAGTACAGCAGACTTGTTCTTTGCAATGGGGCTAACATGAGTGTGAAGAGTTCAGTTTTGGAAGTAACTTAACATTTATCCAAGGCACTTTGCTCTGGATTTCAACTACAAACAAGAGCCATGCGTAGCTGTGTAAAGAATATTCTGTCAGTCTCTTTTGCTCTAAACACGCTTGTTTCAGGCTTAAACAGTTAGTGAAGGATATGGGGCAGTTCCACAATGCCTAAACTGACAGTGTATCATGAGAAATCAAACTTACCTCTCTTCTTTATGCAGGTAAAAAACTGGGTTAAGGAATTAAGAAAAATGCTGGGCAATGAAATCTGCTTATGTATAGTAGGTAAGTAGTCTTTAATGTGTTATTCTACTGACTGAATTGGAAATGTTCCTTTTGATATTATTTTCCAAACACTACTGTAACAGCTTGTGCATATGAAGGGATAAATCTTAAGTGAATTTGGCAATTAAAAAGGCATTTGGAGCTAGAAGTTTCAATGGATTACAATTAGAGAAAATGAGAGTTAATTTGGAAAAAGTTTAATGATGCACTATGGCTGAAGTGTATGGTTAAGGCAGTTGCAAAATTCATAGTTGAATGAAGAAACATAAATCTCAAATGTGTTAGATCCTTCTTGCAGGTACCTTGACTCCTTGTTTTTTCTTTATGTACTGTTGGCAATGGCATAAACTCGAGACTTGTCTGTTTTCAAAATTCAAAATCATTGGGTGTAGGGAATGGGGAAATGAGTCTAAAAGTTGGATATTTCAATGAATTTTTACAAATGCATGTAAATACTGATTTTAAAGTTTTAATCATTAGATCTGATTTCAACACTTTCAGGAAGATAGGTATGTGGATATTCTATGAAAACTATGTTCTGCAGCACAGATCTTGCCTAATAAAAGCCACTACTTTTCTTTTTTAACTTATCGAGGTATTCAGCTATCCTGATCTGGCTACAAGAGCTCATGGCTTCTAAATGTTTGACTGAAAGGGGGCTTTTAAATGATGTTGTGGTCTGAGTAGACTCGTGCAAGAACCTGTTTTTATTGAAGCAGCTTGGGGGGTGGGGGGGGCGTGGGAAATGAGGTATGGTGATCATGTGACTTTTGTTAACTTTGGAGTACAAAGGCATGAAATATTAACTTGTTCTCAACAGGTAACAAAATAGACTTGGAAAAAGAGAGACATGTTTCAGTGCAAGAAGCAGAAACGTAAGTCACACTAATTATTAATAGAAGCAGTCGTTGCAGAACTATGTTGGAGTAATAAATTTGTGATGCTTCTAACAACTGGCAGGCATAGCTAGCTGTGCCTGGCTGGCTTCTACAGGGTGTTCTGTTAGTATCTTAGTTTTGGAGCGTCCTTAATGATCGAAGTGTAACTTGAGTTTTACATTTCTGACAGAAGTCAACATTTGTAGCTCATGTCATGTCTAGAAATGTACTTAAGCTAATATTTTCTGGAATCGCTCAATTTTAATTGCACCTTTTGTTGAATCAGCATGTATGAATTAAGAGTTAAGAATAGAAAGTTCTCCTCCTTCCACTTCATGTAAAGTGGCTTAGAAAGACTGAATTCTTCAATGCAGCTTACTCTTCTGTATCTGCATTCTTACAGGTATGCTGAATCTGTCGGAGCAAAACATTATCATACATCAGCTAAGCAGAATAAAGGAATTGAAGAACTGTTTCTTGACCTTTGTAAAAGTAGGTACTGTCTACTTTCTTCATGAAGAGCTTAGACAAAAGGTTTCAAGAATGTTTCAAACCCTATAAAAAAAAAAAAAAACACCCTTAATTTAAGTAATGGAGAAGAACTGTTTTCCTCTGAGTGTACTTCAGTCCGCTTCTGTATTGGAACAGCTATGTAAACTTGCTGTGTGGATGTACTTCAAGAACATCTTTCTTGCTCCTGAGTATTGTTTCATTCAGCATACTTAAGGAACTTCAGGTCAAGCTTAGTGTGATTGCTCTCGCTGCTGTCTACTTCGTACTCTGTTTCAACATGTTTCAAATATATTGTCAAATGATGTCAATTACAGCTCATAAACTTGAAACTCTAATGAGCAGATGATAAAGAATATAGGATCCAGGATAAAACGCCACACAGGGAAGTTATCCTGTTGGTATCGTTCTGCAAGAAACTAAGCAGAACTTCACCTGCATGGTTGTGTTGTGTTTTTTGTGGGGGGTGTGGTTTTAGTTGACCAAACGTTTCAAATATGAGTGGGTAGATCTAGCTCTTGAAGGTTACTAACATCAGAACATCGGAGGATCGAAGTCAACAGGAACTTCTGAGTGTTTTATGCTTTAGGAGAAAGATTTAAGTATTTTCTTTTGATCATGCCTTGAGATTCCAGAGTGTTTACTTGTGTGTAATTAAGTGAATCGGTCTTGCTGAACTTGGTGCACGTAACTCAAATAGATTAAGATCTTAAGGTCTTGTGTCACAGTACAATGGAATGCTAATACATTTCATCTAATACACTGTGTTTGCAGGAATGATAGAAACTGCTCAAGTGGATGAAAGAGCAAGAGGCAATGGATCCAGTCAGTCAGGAACAGCAAGGCGAGGTGTACAGATCATTGATGATGAACCACAAGTACAGAGCAGTGGCGGGTGCTGTTCTTCTGGATAGTGACAAAACTGTGCATCACTGCCCTCTCAATATGAAGACTGCCATATTCCAAGTCACGCGTTCTTTACCAATGGAGTAATAGAGTTAACAGTATTTAAAAATAATATCACATATAACACTGCAGAGACCTTAAGTGCTAAACTAGTGGCGTCTGTGACCAGAGAATTGGCATTTTCTACAGTGGTTAACAAAGCAATTACCAATGGCCTTTTTACATATTTTTCTTTAATGAGGAATAATATGCATGTAGAAGAGACCTACTTAAAGGCTTCATTTATATTCTTTTAAATCAGATCATTATTTAATAACTTATATACGTTGTTGTTGGAATGGTATACATTTTTGCAGCTCTTTGTATTTTGTGCTAGATTGAATTGTATCACTTCTAAAATGCACATTGATTTTTTTTTTTAAATTAGCAGATATATGAAGTAATATTTTTGCAGGGCCTACACAAGCCTATAACGGCCAACTACTTTGATATATTCTGTTCATCCTGTATGCCAAGCTGGTAAAATACATTGTAAATTACCTATTAAATATTTTATCTGCTTTTACAAGTGCAGGTGCAGAAATATGTACATCAGTCTTGTCAGTGATTGTGAAGTGAATAAGTCAGTGAAAAGATGCAAGCTTTTCATGTGTACTGTTGAACTGTTCATTCTATTTCCCCTTCCTGAAAATTGAAAACAGCTTTTTTTGTTGTGAACTCATAGCTACAGTATTTTTTTTTTTTAAGCTTTTTTCTGGCAAGCAGCAGTATTTAGAGTACCCCCTTAGTAGGAAGGGAATGCTTCCTTAGGCTCCTGTTAAACATTGAGGCATTTGACACCCAGCTGAAACAGTTGGCGTGTGCATTTATCTTGCCTCTCAGAATATCCCCAGAAAACTGGAGCAAATTCAGTCCTTGTCTATCTGGTAGCCACCTAAGCCAGGTGTATGGGGAAACTCTTAATCTGCATTAATACATTTGTGCACCAAGACAGCATTATAAAAAAAAAAAAAAAAATTGAGCATAAGTTTTTCTTGTGTTGCAAGGCTTGTGTGGAAAAATGAATTGGCATTAATTAGAACTGCTTCTGACTTGGAATCATTATTGTGGAAGGTAAGAAACTTGCCAGACACAATTGTAAATTTGGGAATACTAGACAAAACTGAACTTATTCTTGACTTGCTCTTTTACTTGTCACGCTTTTTGAAGCCCACTTAAGGTTCTGGGAGGAGGGATTTCAGAAATAGTGTATAAATTACTATCACAGAAGGAACACGAATGGTGGTAGTTAAAACTTCGAAGTGTTTTGTGCTCTGGATTTTTTACTTAAGTTGTCATGCTTGGAAAAACAGTAAAGGTGATGTCTATGACAAAATAGAGTATTTCTTGGCCTTCCTTTTTCTGAAGGGTAGTATTAGTATTGCATATAAATGCACTGAATGGTGTGAGTATGTTACAGTGCACAACAGGAGTAGTACTAACTAATCAGTCTGACGTATAAGAAATGTCTTCATCTGATGTCTATTTTCTCTGAAATAATAGATGGCTTTGCTACAGACTGGTCCTGATGCTTTTATTTCCTTTCTTTCTACTTAAACTGGTTTATAAACTCTCTCTAAAGTTAACATCGGTGTGCTCTGCCCATCATACATACAACCATGTCAGAAAATATGGGTGCTTTCTTTGTTAGTGAAGACAATACTGCATGACTGCACAGAACCTTGCTCTGATTCTAAAATTCATGACTGTGTCTGTACGGCAACACTTAAGTAAACATTCTGATATTATATCTAACTGAAGTGAGCCTTGCCAAAGTTAAAAACAGGTCAGTTTTTTAAAAACTACCTTCAAATACGTTCACTAGACAAGTCAGTCATGTAGGTGATACAATATTGATATGAGGAGTGAAGTTGAGCCCCCGTGTTCAAAATAGGAATCTCCCCATAAGAGAAGTTACAGATTTTTTTATTCTGATTTCAGTGTTTACTAAGTGTCAAAAAAAACCTTGACTAGGCTTGATAAGTTCTCCTGAGCTATGTGCTTCCTTATCTATTCCAGAGTATGTCTTCCCTTCAGAGCAGAGCATTCTATTCTTTGTTGAAATGAATAGCTGCAATAACATGGACTTGGGTAAACACTGCATGAATTTGACCACTGTGAAGCAGTCCGCAGACATGCATTACTGAGCTGCATGCAAAAAAGTATTCTGTAGTAGGGATTTTGTGTTAGTTTTGTATTTAACAGAAGTCACAAAGTCATGTTGATGCCAGCTCTTAATTCACTTGCAAAACTAAAGCTATTAACTACTGAAAACTCGGGAGAGGGTAAGAAAGCTGGTCTTTTGTACCTAAAAAATAAACAGAATATTCAGCTGCTATTAGCAAAATACTACTTTAAAAGTAATTCTCGGAAGTTAGTGTTCTTAGGTCCAATGAAACTACAACATGACAAAGCCTGACTGGGAGCTTTGCTGTTTAAGCTGCCGCTTGGCTGGACTTGAGGTGGAGAACAAGTCTGTTTAGCAAGATACCATATCTGATAATATGAGTATGAACCTGAGTATAGTTCTTAAAAATCCTACTTTTGACATGTATTACAATACATTTAACAACCTGATGTCTCAGGCAAATGTTATAAAACATTACAAAGACTGCAGTACAGATTCACATGGCAGTTGTTTATAAACACTTATGTACTAAGATTGATACTTCTTTGAAAGAAAGGATTGTCTCCTGTCAGTGACTGTTCTTAGAAATAACAGTTTAATTGCATGAATAGTAAAGCAAAAATCACCTGAAAGCCTGTTTCCTTAATATTACCTGCTGACCTGAGGTGTTACCTAGAGTACTTGTGGTTTCTTAAAGTTTGAAAACGCTTGATTGGGCTGTGCATCTAAAAGAAAAGGCTGGGATGGTAGAAATTGAGAGTAAATGTTCAAGTTGAGCATGAATTTATGGAAGCTAGCTTCCTAGATGAGTAAAGATATTACTGAGATTGATTTATGTAACGCTTGAGCTATTCATTCTTGCCAGGCAAAGTACAATTGTTATGGAAAAATCACTTCTACTATTTACAGATGATAACTGGACTTTACTTGGTTTAAGTATGTGAGAAAGCACAAATAGCTTGGTTTTTCTATTCTTGAGCAGGATCTTACTTGAGTAACTTAGTACTAATACTGTGTGTCTTGAGATTTTAAAAATCTTGCCTTTGAAGTTTATCTAGATTGACTAGTTTGTATGTATCTATACATGTATGAAAAGGGTTCAAGAGAGCAACTTGATAAACTACATCTATTAATGAATAGGTAATACCAACCAGACTCCCAGCATGTAAGTCAACATTAAGAGTGTTTGCAACCTTGAACACACCTACTGAGTATGAATTTTGATAAGGATAGCATGTGGGACTTCTTTTATTGTAGTATGTGAGTACAAATACTTTACTAAAGCAATTGCTATTACTGTGAATACTTGAGATACCTATGAAATTTTATTACTTGCTGAAATAATATCTAAGAAACCTAAGTCCAAAGACTTAAATGCAGTGGTATGTATCTCTGTTAAGAGCTGATTTTGGATGCAGTCTTACTGTATTACAGTTATGAACTATATAGGCCAGAAGTTCTATGTGAGCAGGCAGGCAAGGAAACTCTATTAAATTATTTCTGATGCTTAGAACATGGAACTGAATGTAACTAGCTCTAAAGACTTGGGAGTGGTTACTGGCTTTCAGTGGACTTGCATAGAATTTCAAGATCTAATGACCAGATGAATTGCATTGACTAGTCTCTTGAGACAGGTAAGTAACTGAGTATCACCTTGACTTTACACACAGTTCTCTGATAATATTTACGTGTTATGGACAGGCATACTTTTTGATGTGGTAGTAAACAGGAGTCCCTGAGCCTTTCTATCCTGCTACTTTTATTTGTTTTAGGTATTTAACTTAAAACTGACAGCTCTTGAAGCCTACAAAATTCCATTTCTGCTCTAGATTCAAAGCCAAATGAAAGAAAAAGTCTTGCAAAACATTAGGCAGTCATAGAAGGTGGTTGAAGCCTCAGTGAAGTTCACAGAAAATGTTGGTGTCAGTTTACAGAAGGTAAGAGGAGTGGGAGGCCTGCTTGAAAATAAATGAAAATCTCCAGAAGCTGAAAGCAGATAAGTGGGATGAATGGTGAAGTAGGGGAACAAGAAAAGTGGAGCAAGCTGCCTCCATTTTCTCTTGTGCTTTTTTTTCTTGTGGAGGGAAAAGGAGAAGTAGGAAAAACTGAAGGTGTTTGTGCTAAGTTAACCAGTTCTTGGTGGGGCTGCTAGTGTGCCTTTCCAGCAATGCTAATCATTTAATCCAGAGCTCTTCTGAGATGACTGACTTCCTAGGTTGATTTTTTTTTCCTTCTGTGAAATACCATTTTTTGCCTTGTTAAAGAGGTGAATACAACTCACTTTGAATGGGTTTTCAGGCAAAATGCTAGCCTGTTTAAATCTTGACCAAAATATACTCCTTTTAAAGGAGGTAGTTTTGTTAATTTTCACATCAAAGGTCGGGGTTTCTTTCCTGACTTGTTGGAATGCATCATTCAACAAAGGTAATTACTGTTGTGTCAAGGACTAAAGGTGAAGACTAAGATCTTTGGCACCAGTTGTTGCACAAGCTCTACAGAGAGAGCCCCTGGAACAGCTCCCTATTAACTTAATGTGTTGCTCATCCTTTTGTTTGAGAGGATTTTGATCAGCTCTGAGATTTTTGCTTTGTTTAGGATCAACCTGTTCCATATCAGTGTTGTAGCCGTCTACTGAATTTAGGCTTTTTCTATGAGATATAATGTGTATTCTTTACATTCTCAGTGCTGTCATCAGCCACTGTGTGTAGAGCAGAATGATACAGTTCTGAGAACTCTGGAGAATCTGAAATGTTTCTTCTAGTGAGCTGGCTTTAAAAGAGAGAATGGAACTGTCACCATTACTACAAAGACAGGTGGAAAATATTTCGGCTTAGAAAAAAAACAACCCTGTAATCTGTTTTAAAATCTCATTTTTTCAAACTATTTCCGCAATGAGAATTGATTTCAAGCTGATGATTAGTTTTGTGAGACTACCAAGCTTACTAAACTTGGCCAAAAATCCATTGATTGGCATGTTCTACAGCCCTGAAATGTCTGACTGCAGGGAGTAGCTGTGCACTCTTCTGTTGGACGGCTTGGAGGTTTGATTATTTAATCAGTAAGAGGATGCTGAAAGGTAGATGAGAAAAATAGCTTCTACTTTCCTCTGCATTGTGCCTCCAGGTGTGCAGCATGGCCTGATGCAGCTGTAGAGTGGTCAGTAAGGGGATTATGTCTCTTCCTGCTTGTTGGCTACAGTTCCTCATTAAGGAACAAATACCACAGGAAATTTTCATTGCCTGAGATCCCCCTGTACAGGAGAAGAGCAGTAATAGTTAATTCTTCCTAGTCTGAGAACATGGGGGTTTTTGTTGTTGTTTTTTTTTTTTTTGACAGGTTTAACAGTTTCTTAAGAGGATCTTTTTTCACTTATTGACGTTTGGCTTTGAGTGTATCTAATCTTGCTGAAAGTATCACAACAAAGAATAGTGAATACGAGTATTGCAATGATCTTCCCTGGTCTGCTGTAGCAATTGTTTGTATCCTGCCTCCCAACCAGTGAGGGGCAGATACTGAACTCATAGTCTCTGCTATCTCTGGTGCTTGAATTCAGACTCAAGGATATTGACTTAGAATAAATCTAAGTAGAGAGGATTGAAGAGAATAATAACTACTTCTTCATCTGTTGCTGAGTGTCTGATGGCCTGTGATAAATCCAGATTCACGTAACAGATCTTTTTTGAGCAGTTGAAACTGTTAAATTGTACACCCTTCAAGTTAACCATGCTCCATTCTGAAAGGGCAACAGACTTGGAATCCAAGGCGTAGGATAAATGTTTTTTTTCCTTTTCAGACAGGAAACTACAGAAAAGCCTGATTAGGTAGTTTCTTAGTGGAAAAAGAAGAGGAAAGCACTTAAAACTGAAATACTTGAGTTCTGTCAGTGCTATTTTATTGTACAGGCATTTTACTGATTGACTGGATTTTTTCATCCAATAAGCTCATTGAGTTTACCTGGATCGATCAAATAGAGTTACTTATTCTGAACACAAAGAAAACTGTAGTAAGGTGGGAGCCAACACTGAAAAGGACACAGCAGTTTTAACATCAGGTAGCTTGACATTGCCAAGTGTTGTAGGAATACTTTATTTGGAATTTGCAGTTACGAGACTTCTTTGAAAAGATATTAAGAAATACTGTACCAGTTGCAAATCTTAATTTTGGCAATGTGCTGCTGCAGCTGAAGTTTCCAAATACTTGTCAGAATGCACTTAAAGGGAGATAGTTATGTGATAAATTAATTCCAAGAGTCAAATAAGAACAGAAGAACTTTTTAGGCCTTGATAAAAAACTCATGCTACATATGAAAAATCAAAATGCATATTAGCAGGAATGGATCAATAGAAGACAAGTGTGTACTGAAAATCATTATAAGAAGACAGCTGGGAAGTATAAAAACCCAAAAAGCTAAAACCTTCTTACTGTCATATCTGAAAATTATTCTTACGTATAATAAATCACATAATTTGAAACTTGAACAGTCTGAAATAAAGGGCCCCTTGAAATTACTGGAGGGTGGGTGAGGCCTGATTTTTAAAGATGCTTGGTAAAGACTGAGGTTATATTTTTCTTCATCTTACAAGTTTTTGAACCCATCTGAGCATGATCTGCTGAAAGATGGCTTGAAGGTGCAAAATCAGGTTCAGAGAGGTTTCTCTAAATTATGCCAAGATACACCCTGGAGACTGTAGTATGAGCGGGGACCCATGAAAATGCAGCTTTGGTTTTCCAAACCTGTCTTTGGCAGCATGTGAGAACTGAGAAGGGAGAAGCAGCTGCTGTCGAAGTACACTTACCAGCTCTATGAACGTGGAACCAAGGCTCAAGATTGGGAGTTTACCAACAGCGTTGTGTTCACATAATACTGATGTCCCTCTCTCTAAAATGAATGTTTGGTCTCACTTCCCTAGTGAAAGTTACTGTTCAGCTGATGCTAAGGATTCAGACTGGATGGATATTGTAAATGAAAATAGCAAGCAAAATGAAAGGAGGGTTTGCTCAGCTACTGCCTTAGTTGTTCTTAACTTCTTGATTTGCACTTTTCAGAAGTCAATACTTACATCCTACTATCTTTACGTCAGAGTGTATTTTCTATCTGAGATGTTTATTGATCAAAGAAGGAAAATCTTAAGAGCTTTTAGGAGTAAATGTAGTTCTCCCATTGATTTACTCTTTCCATGCTCTGTCAGCGCATGGAAAGGGGCTATATTAAATGGTGACAAGCGGATGTGCTGCTTCTTGTAATGCCCTGTAGTGGGAGACCTGTGGTAAACGTTTCAAAGAGCAAGGAGCCAGTGCACCTCTCATGGCCAGCCTGCTCTCATCGGGGGTGCATGCAATTGCTATGTGACTTTACTTAGAGTAACCACAAAACAATCTTTCACCATAAAATGTGCCCATTGTCATTAGAAATATTGAAGTTTAAAATGACGTTAGATGATACTTAGCCTGGTGCATTGTAATAATCCCGACCGTCCTTTTAGTATGTGAATGCTGCAGTGCTTGGCACTGTGAGACATTCATGCATTTTCAGGACTCAGGAATTTCAGCTTGTATAGAAAACAGTGATCTCTGGAGTGGGTTACAATGGCAAATTAGAAAAGGAAGGAAGTGTTGTGTTAATAACAGGCCCATCTGTAGCTCTGCATTCTGAACAGTTAAGATGAAATGCCCTCACTCTAAAACTATTGTTCCGTTAGCTTACTTCTCTTTGTGGGAGATGTTGCTCTTTAATCATGTTGTAATGCATGCCTAGAAGTGGGTTACTACTACTTGTTTTTGCCTTCTGGATTCCTAGCTTTGGCAATACTTGTTCATGCCAACCAGCAAACAACAGATCAGTTTCTGTTTAGTCATCACTCTCGGATAATTTCCAGCTACTCTCTCTGGAGGCTGATGCAATCACAAATCTCTCCTTGTATGGCAAATACAGAGCATTTCATGTTGGTATCTGTTCTGCTCGTTTTATATTTAAAAGGCAAATTTTCTTGTCCCACAGAGCGAACAAAGTCATTGTAAGCTTGCCATCAGTTATAACAACTGTGATGTTTTCTTATTCCAAGTCGTGTATGTTTTGGGTTGTATCATATTCTGGAATTCTGTTCATTCTTGATATGCCTAGATTAAAAAAAAATCAGGTTCTCACACAAATTCACAGCTGTGGCTATGTACAGGCAAAACATGACATGCTACAATTGCTTGAATAAAGCTCCTCATCTGGTGTACTGCCTTCATGTTTTACATCTCCATGCCTTCACATCCAAATGCAAATGTTAGCAGGGAAAGGGATTTCCTTCTTTTTAATTTCAGTGTGTGTCTTCCTAATTCCTTTGTCCTTGTCTGACCTGGCAGCAAAAGGAAGCCAAGCATATGGCATCACTATACCTGCTTTACTCTACTTGTACAGGTTAGGCGCCATATGTTTTCTTAGAGGAACAGGTGGGAAAGATGGTTATCTCTTTGTTTCAACATAGAGAGAAAGGCAGTAACTGAGTTTAGAAGATTCCATCTGGTCCCAAAGGCTACATTTTATTGTTACTATGTAAGTTAGACCCAGGCATGAGCACTTGTGGCCTCAAGAGGAAACTTTCATCCATGTGCCTGGGTTGCATCTGTCAAAGCAGGGCTTGAGACATCCATTTTTCTATAAGCAGAAAAAGAGGTCACAGGGAAAGATTTTTTTTGGCACTATTTTTCCCTCCCCCCTCTGCTGTAAGGTTTTTGTACAAATTAGGCTTGTGTGATGAAAGGACTTACCACAATGTGTACTTGTCCTATGCAAGCCAGGTTTCTGTGTGGTTGAGCATGTGGGCAGCTGACACTTCTGAATATGGGAACGGAGCCTGGAGCTCTGCTGAAATAACGGTGTGAACAACAATAGCAACTGCTGCAGCTCTTGGCATGGCTGTAATAACTACAATTGCAGCTGTGACAGCTAGAACCCACAGGAAAGCCAGGAACACTTTCTGGCTGCATGCTCAGTGACTACCTTTATGCGGCTCCTTATTAGAGCAGATGGCTAGTTAAAACCCATAGAATCATGGGCAACCAAGGTGATGATACCCTCCTCATCTGATTCTTAACTGTGTGAAGGGTTGGGCTCTAGCACACGTCAACAGAATGCCTCGTGTTCTTAGTGGGCTTGCAGAGGGGGATCTCCTAACACTGTATCAGCTCATGGGACTTGGTATTGTGTATGGTTCAGGTTTGTAAATTGAAATAGCACAGCGACTGGCTGGAACGCAGCTTTGCAGATAAGAGTTGAGTGTCCTGGTAGATGATGTTAACTGTAAACTAGCAAGGATGGCTAGTGGCCTCCTGGACTGCATTCGGAGGACTGCTGCCAGCAGGTCAGGATAGGTGACCCTTCCCCTTGCTCAGCACTAGTGAGAGACTTCGGAAGTGTTGGGCTGCCCAGTACAAGGGAGATATGGACATACTGGAACAAGCTCTATTGAGCGTCACCAAAGGTGATTAAGGGACTAGAGTTAGAACTCTTCAGTTGTAATAAGAAGCTGAGAGCTGGGACTGCTCAGTCTCAAGAAGGCTGCAGGGGATCTTGCCAATGTTTAAAAGTACCTTATGAGAGGGAACAATGGAGCCAGACTCTTCTCAGGACAAAAAGAAACAGGCACAAATTGAAATACAAGAAGCATTTAAGCAAGAAAAAAATCTTTGTCATTGCAGGGTAGGTCAAACATTAGGACAGATTGATCAGGAAAGCTGTGGTGTCTCTATTATTGGAGATAACTCAGAACTCAACTGGACAAGGTGCTGAGCAGGAAGGTTTAGATGATCTCAGAAGGTCCCTGCCGACCTCCACCTCTAAGTGATCCTACGACACTGCAACCTAGTAGCAAAGAGTCATTTTGCTCTCCATCTTGACTAAGGACATGCTCCATGTTATGCAATGGTAGTTTGCAAAAGAACAAGGTAGAAGGGCCCAAGGGAAATGCCTGGTAAATTAGGAAACTAGCTGGAAGGTAATAATGCATCTCATAGAGTAAATTGGTCTATGGGACCAAAGCTTTCTGACTTCTTGATGGCTAGGCAGGCAGTGACTGGGACTCTATGAAAGTGCTGCAGTAGGAGTTCCAGGAAGAGTCTTGCAGGAACTGCTGATCATTTACCAAAGGAACTTCCAGCAAAAACTCTTTCTACCGTGTGGCAGAAAGAGAAGAGAGCTGTAGGGAGCCTGCTTTGCAGGGCAGTTGGACTCGATGATCTCTAGAGGTCCCTTCCAACCTCTACAATTCTGTGATTCTGTGACCTCCATCAAAGGAAAATAAAGTCTCAATGCGAAGTCTGGGAAATGTCTCAAGTTTAACTTTGGGTCAATTTTAAGAGAAGACTTCTCCAGGAAACAAGAATAACTCTGGTTGTGGGAGGACTACCACTTAGTAAGATTAATTTTAAACTCAGGGGTGCAATTCAGTGGGTACCAAGCTGAGTTCAGGAGTAATGGAAATTTCCCAAAGATTGGACCTTAGGCCAAATAAGAAAATGAATGTATTAAATTGTAATGCTTTAGACAAAGTTGAAGATTAGTCCTGTGACCTGCATGATTGTTCTTCATCCCATGACTTTACGCACACATCCTGATAGGGTATATTCCTGTGATGTTTTCCAACAAAATTATATTAACTCTGGAAGTACAATTATTAGCTGATGTCCACCAGTAATGCAGATGGGTTTTAATTCTTTACTTGACAGCTCCTTCAGGTTGTGCTGCTCTGCTCCCTGTTCTGGCTTCATAACAGAAGTAAAAGCTTTTAATTTCAGACTTGTTTCATGGCCCTTGAAGGCTATCTTTTCCCTCTATTCTGGTGCTTCTTGGGGAACTCCCAAGAATCAAGGGTTTAAAATATCATTAAATAAGGACAAATATGTCATGGTTCTAGGATTCTCCTAGTGGCATACGTTTCCCTGTAAAACTTTATTTTCAGAATTACTTAAATGCTGCTTTTGCAGTTTACATGTATATTGGCAAAATGTTGGCCCCATCTGCGCATACAGTCTCTATCTGAAGATTGCAGAAGTTTCTTTTCATTCTAATCTCTTCTTTCCTTTTGAATTGCATACTGAGTGGGGCTGGGCACAGCACTGGATCCAAAGATCAGGAATGCTCTAAAGGTAGGGTCTTAGTTATGTCATTGTCTTCTCACGTGTTTTGCTCCAGAAATTGTAACCAGAACACTGTGATGGTATAGGCATTCAGGCTCCATTAAGCTTCAGGGATGATCAACTATTTGCTGGACAATGATTTTTGAAGACTGTATCTTTCTTACAACTTTTGTCCTCTTCAAGTCTAGTCCCCCAAACCTCAGCTGTTGCCTTTCATAGGGAATAATGGTACATAGCTTTGCCTTTTTATCAAGTTCTGAGTGGGCTGGATTGCTAATCACCAGATCAGGTTGCCCAGGGCCCCATCCAACCTGGCCTTGAATGCCTCCAAGGATGGAGCATTCATAACTTCTCTGGGCAACCTGTTCCAGCGCCTCTGAGTAAAAAATTTCTTCCTAACATCTAACCTAAATCTATCCTCTTCTAGACTAAAGCCAATATCCCTTGTTCTTTCACTATCAGACCACGTAAAAAGTCGGTTCCCCTCCTGCTTGTAAACTTCCTACAACTACTGGAAGACTGCAATGAGATCTCCTCAAAGACTCCTCTAAGCTAAACAAGCCCAACTCCCTCAACCTTTCTTCATAGGAGAGGTGCTCCAGCCCTTTGATTATCTTTGTGGTCCTCTGGACCTGCATCAACATCTCTGCATCCTTACTGTACTGGGGGCCTGGACACCATACTCCAGATGGAGCCTCACAGGGGTAGGGTAGAGAGGGACAATCACTTCCCTCTCCCTGCTGGCCACCCATCTTTTGACTCAGCCCAAGATACTGTTGGCTTCTCAGGCTGCAGGAGCACACTGCTGGCTCACGTCTAGCTTTTTGTCCACCAAAACCCCAAGTCCTTCTCTCCAGGGCTGCTCTCAGGGAGTTCTTCCAGTCTTTATAGGTATCTGGGATTGTTTTGAGCCATGTGTAACACCTTGCCCTTGGCCTTGTTAAACCTCCTTAGATTCTTGTGCGCCCACTTTTCGAGCATGTCCAAGTCCCTCTGGATGCCATCCCTCCCTTCTATTGTATCAATGTAGGCTGCCCTGAAAGTAATGCCTCTTCATTTCCATGGAAACTACCACAGATACAAAGAGTGCAGTAACACTATTTGACAGAGCAAATTCTCAGCTACAAAATACTGTTATTCAGCATAGTCACCACCACTAGCTATGCATTTTTGCCAGCAATGAACAAAAGCCTGCATGCCACACTTTTCAAAACGTGCACCAGCAGAGGTGACCCACTGTTGCTGTCACCACTGCTGAAACGGATCACCCATCACCTCTCTGTGCTCACATCCACTCTTCGGTCTCTATAAACGTTCAGCAAGTGTCAATCAATGTCAGCGGGTGCAATGTTTTCCCTATGAAAGAATTCAGTGACACGCCTTTGCCTCATATGCACTTCCGTGTCAGATGCCATTCTGTCACACGACAACTAAATGTAACGGGATATTGGCAGGAAGGTTCAGCCTCCACTGCCGCACCACCACCATCCCCCTCTGAATCCTAACAGGGAAGCAGACCCACGCATGCGGGAAGGGGGGTGGGAGGGCTCTCTCCACCCTCCGGGCAGGCGCACTCCCGCAGAGACGGGCGCTGGGGCGTCTCCGCCCGATTGCGCATGCGCCGTGCGCCGAGGGGCCGACGGGTGTTGTTGTGGGTCAGCGTGGAAGCACGTGAAGAGCGCAACGTCATCATAAACACTCCGGCAACATGGCGGCGCCTCCGAGCGGCAAGGTAATGAGCGCTGTCGCAGGACTGCCGTCGCCTCCTCTCTCGGAGGCCGCGCTGGCTTCGCTGCGTTCGAGGGGGGGGGGGGGGGGGGGGGGGGGGGAGGGGTGCTGCTGGGCCTCTGCGTGGCTCAGAGGGCCTTTTCTCCGCGAGGCGTAACGCGTTCCCGTCACGGCCCCCGGGCCTGGCGGTGCCGGGAGGCCGCAGGCTCTCCGCAGGGCGGGCTCCGGGCGGGTCGCTGTGTGGCACTCAGGCTCTCCCGGCCTGGGTGTGCCCGCCCGCAGCGCTCCCAGGCCGCCCGGTTTCTCACGTCGCTGTTCCGAAATGCAGAGCTGTTTGGGGATGAAGCAGAGCTCGACAAGGTGGAACCCGAGGGCTGGGCTGAGCTCGCATGTCTGCTCTACCCTCAGGTCCTCAGGGGGACGTTTTGCCAGGGAAATGCGTCTTCCCCCCTGCGGAGAGGCTGTGGAGGGACTGGTTTGATCGGGCAGCTTTACCGTATTCTCTGTTACAGCTCAGAAATCCCTTAACTGCTGTTAGGCATTCAAGTTGTAGTAAAGATGATCTGGGATGACCTCCTGGCTGTTTCCAGATACGCCAATTTAGTTTTCAGTTATGTGAAGGAATAGATACTGTTACATTTCTTCTCCACTCAATCCTGGAAGTGGATTGTTTTCATTCATGGCCTTAATGCGGGGTTCCTCATCTTATTAAAAAGCACCTTCCCCAAAAGTCTGAAAAATAAATCTTGAGATCTTCCTGCTCATTAAAATCCAGCTTAAATGGTGGTTTATCAGGTGCTGATGAGTACTTTCATTTTGCATTATTTTTCACATAAATTTTTATCAAGAACTTGTTCCTGAAGTTTTTTTCTAAAGGCAGCTTTGTTATCATAGTTATCAGTAATACTGCTGGGGGGGTTGTTTGTGAATTTGTGACTTGTATTTGTTGTTCATTTAACTAAAAGTCAGTTTGCCCAGACTTGTACAGATCTCTGTGTTGTTGCAGTTATTCCACGTTCACAGTTACATGTTAAGACCGCCTCTGATTCAACATTCTTCCTGTTCTTCATGTTGTTTAATTATGGTATCTCGGTAAAGTAAGGGCTCTTGAAACAGAGAACAAAGTGACAGTTGTGTTTTCTAAAACTTAACAAAATAGCTGATGTGTGCAGATTCATCCTTCTGGAGCTCTCGCCACCTGCGTGTTGCACTTCTGCTTGCTTGGATGCTATAATCATTTGGTCACTAAGTGATTTGATTTAGCAAGCTGGAAGTAAATACAAAGAAAGGTGCATTTATTTTTGGCTGGGTTACTTTTTCATTGGTTTATGGAAGGGACTGGGTCACAAGATCCTTCTTTGGGTTGCAGCAGGATTCTAGATGGTCTCACAAACTCAGGAGACTTCACTGCAAGTGGAATAAACGCAGTGGGACTTAGTATTCTCACGTAGGGCTTTCTGCATTTTGGTGTGTTTCCAAATGATGAGGGTCTTAAATTAATTTTGCTTTTCCTTCTGGCTGTGCAGTGTTTTAATGATGTAGTTCAGGTGATAGATGTTTGGGAGAGTAGCGGGTATTGGCTTGTGGAGTGCCTTAGGCTCATTTGGCAGAGCTCCTTGCTCAGTAGCATGAAAGTAATGCATTTTATTGTGTAAATAGTTTTTTGAAAAACATTACACAAGAAAATCCTACGGAGTGTATATTGTATGTATATACTAAAGAGCTGTGATAGCCTGCCTTGGCTCAGATTTCATGAATCATAGAATCATAGAATGGCCTGGGTTGAAAAGGACCACAGTGATCCTGTGGTATGTGCAGGGTCGCCAACCACTAGAGCAGGCTGCCCAGAGCCACATCCAGCCTGGCCTTGAATGCCTGCAGGGATGGGGCATCCACAGCCTCCTTGGGCAACCTGTTCCAGTGCGTCACCACTCTCTGTGTGAAAAACTTCCTCCTAAAAGAAATGAAATCTTCCCTCAGCAAATCATGTCAGAATGAGGCTTTTATTTTCACCGTGTGCTTTCCCCCCCTGTCATAGCTTTTTCTTTTTTGTTAAATTTTATATCCCAGACATTATTAGTGGCAGTGGATTCACAACTTGGTTATTTCATTGTATCTCTTTTTTTTTTTTTTTTTTTTGCAGTTCTCTGGTTTCTGTTACATACATTAATGTGGTATGAACTATAGGTACCTCATGCAACTGTATGTACTGCTTTCCTTAGCTTCCTTTTTGTTCCTTTTTACTGTGAAGTTTTTTTTAGTGTTTTTCTCAGTAAAGTTAACACAGTTCCAGAGAACTTAATGCTGTTGAATGTCAGTAAGGCCTTTTGTTCTCAGAGCTTTTGGCTTTATTCATGAAAGCAGGTGTATTATCTCTTTTTGTTGCTTATTTATTTTCCTGATTTAAGAGAACAGTTTCTGGACCAACTCTCACCCTTATAATGGAAAAGAGTTTCAGAAAATGAGGTAGAAAGTTGTTTGTGGGGAGAAGTGTAAATTTAGCCTGTCAGTGTATAGGCTATTATTACAGCTGTTCTAAAGACAGTAATGATTTTTGGTTTACGTTCTTGGAGTTGAGTCTATCTTCAGCATATGGGCTGTTAGATCTTTCTCAAATTACCAGCTGACGCATGGGCTGTCAGAGCAGTTATTTGTCATTTGCTTGTGTCCTTGCTCTTCGAGTTAAAGCTTGGTCTAAGCTCAGATATTTGGCCAGCATAGTTTCAGAAGTGCTGAAGTAGCACTGTAGGCATTACTCAACAGTAATGTAAATGATGTAATGTGTGTATGGAGGTGACGTCAACTGAGATTTTTTCGTAGAGAGGATCGACAAAGAGATCTACAGCACTGTCTTGCAAAACTTACTGCTGTAAAGCAGGATACTTTTCTTATGATACGTGGTTCCCATTGTTGCAAGCTTTCTCACATGAATATTTGTATTTTGTTTTCATTTCCCTGCTTGGAAACTGGTTGTAAGAGTTTTATACTTCTAAGACTAGCAGGGTGAGAAATTTTACCGTCTTAGGAAACAGGTTGAGCCATAGACTCAACAAACAAGATGTACAAGGGAAGTCTTATCCACTTACTAAACTCAGATATCTTCTTAGGCATCTTCTTTGTAGCAAAAGATCACGTCGGTCCATTGACACGAGCTTGATGCTTTGCAGAGTACTCAAATACAGTGGTGTCCGGTGACTGGAAGTGGGCTGATGTAGCAATGCCCGGTGATGTGCCCGCTGACAGCTGAGCAACATTAATAAGCCCTGCAGAAGGCTCAGCTGTTCCAAAGAGGGAGGTGGAAATTAAAGCAGCATGATGCAAATTTGTAAATTGAGATCTATTTTTTCTAACTTAAAGACCAGCTCTGAACTATGGAATTGTATTTTGTTGATATAAGTTAGCTCAGAACAGCTGCTGACTAAATTGAATTTATTTTATTGGCCTGTAGTGGTTTCCTTACTGTGTTGCATCTTCTGTTGTTTACCTTCTGTAAAAAGGTACCTTCTGTAATAGCATCTGTAAAATAAGATGCTAATCAGCTGCTATATCTGTGGTTAATGCTTGCAGGCAGACCCATTTTTCCTTAATTTGTAGTCTGTGGAGCATTCAGACTTCTACTCAGTCGCTTTCTTATGAGCATGCCTGCTTGCTGCTTCAGCTGTTGAATCCACAATGAGATCTTTTACCTGATGTTATAATATGAGGCAAAAACGTAGAAAAGTTGCTAGAATCTGGATTTGCACGGTACTACAATACTCAGTGATCCAAGTGGCTGGTTCGCTCTGTAAGTGCTGCGTGCTGTGTCTGTCATAAGCTGGATGGCATTTTGGAACAGTGTGATCGAGGCCCTGGTTTGTAATTTCTGTCAGAAAAGGAGAATGTAAGGATATGGGAAGAGAGTGTGAAGTGTCTGAAAGACAGAGCTAGCAGGATTGTTGCACAGCTTCTCCACTTTCTCAGATGTCCTGTGTTGGGCAAGTTGCTGGTGTATGACAGAGAGGTAAGAGAAGGAATGGAAGGTGTGAGCAGTGAGTGCACGATAGCATAGAGTCACAGACTGGTTTGTGTTGGAAGGCACCTTAAAAGACCAACCAGTTCCAACCCTGCCTGCCGTGAGTAGGGCTGCCACCCACTGGATCAGGCTGCCCAGTGCCCCATCCAGCCTGGCCTTGAACACCTCCAGGGATGATGGGGCATCCACAGCTTCTCTGGGCAACCTGTACCAGTGCCTCACCACATTCTGAGTAAAGAATTTTTCTTATATCTAACTAAACCTACCCTCTTCTAGGTTAAAGCCAATATCCCTTGTCTTATCACTGCACTCCTTGCTAAACTGTCCCCCTCCATCTTTCCTGGAAACTACCTTTAGGTGCTGGAGGGCTGCAATGAAGTCTCCCTTGAGACTTCTCCAGGCTGAACAAGCCGTAGATGAGGTGCTCCAGCCCTATCATCATCTCTCATGGCCTCCTTCAGACTCACTGAACAACTCTGTCTTTTTTGTGCTGGGGTCCCCAGGCCTGGACACAACTCTCCAGATGGAGCTTTATGAGGGCGGAGTTGAAGGAAACAATTCCCTCCCTCGCCCTGCTGTTTGCCCCTCTTTTGATGCAGCCCAGGGTGCAGCTGGCTTCTGATCTGCAAATGCGCACTGCTGGCTCATATCGATTAGTTCTGCCCAGCACAGACAGGATGGGTATTAATGAGTAAGATGCGCAGGACCACCTGCTCTGTTCAGCTCTCCTGTTGCCTACACCTCACTGTCTTTGGGTGCAGTGTTTTAAGTCTCTCACTAGCTGGTTGCACACAACCGTAAATTGCCATCAAATGACAAGAGTTTAATCTAAAACATTTGTTTGTGATCTAGCATGTATTGTAATTGTTGATGTGCTATGGTGAAGGCCTTCTTATGTATGTCTCTGACAAGAAAATGCAACAAGCATTACTCATTGACTCCCCCTCATACACAGCATAATGAGCTGGTGATATGAATTTTCCAAGCTGCATCCTTCAGTATAAGAACAGTACCAACTGTTTACTGGGGTAACAGCAGGACTTCAGATAGTTGCTCTGCTGGATGTGGAGTATAAATACTTGAATGGGTTTCTATAACCTGAACTAGCATTGCCCATGACGTGTCCTAGAACAGTGCAGAGGAGGCTGCTCCTCAGAGGGTGGCTTTTTGTCAACTGAGCCAGTGTTGAACCTCTTCCTTCTGTTTTCCGTGGTCGGTGGAAATCAGCTTTCCTGAGTGTTGTGTAGTGGTTCCTTGTTTCTACAGCCCCTCTGTCAGTTTAGTTGGTAGAATAGCCACTGTCTCCGCATGGCACCGGGTTGTTAATGACCAACTGGAATGAATGGTGAATGCCATATCTTTCTTCAAATTAGATACCTTATTGCATCTTCTATGCTACCGTATGTGTGTGACTCAATCTTAAGCTCCGTTGTGTTAAGTATTTGATAACAGAAGAATTAAATACAAGATTAGATGTGTTATTGGATAAGACTAAAGCCTGACAACTCAGCCTCGAGTTTTTTGTTTTTTTTGGGGGGGAGGGGGGGAGGTAATGGTAGGAATAAAACCATCTGCACTGTGGAAAGGGCTCTGTGTTACAGACATCCTCTAAGCTTCTGAGCAGCTTCCAAGCTCCTCGATTTCACCATGTGTTATAGCAGAGGTGGATCTGTTATACAGAGCAGTGTAGAATCTTCCAGTTATGTGATTACTGTCATGTCCGGTGCTGTTAATAGATAAAAAAGAATATGAACGTTAATAATTAGACTGGTAGTAGTAGAGCTGTTTTGATGGCATGGAATAACTGATGTAATATATTAGATAGAGGAGGTGTAGTTTATTATACTTAGTGAAATTACTGGCAGAAATGCACATCTACCAGTATAACTCCAAAGCGGAGTTTTATCTGGAACAGCTGTACTGGTGATTGATCACTTTGGTTCAAACTTGTAATTGTGGTGATAGATCAGGTCCAAATACTGGAAGGTACAATTTAAATAACATCTCAAGTTCGTAGAATCATAGAATGGCCTGGGTTAAAAGGGACCACAATGATCACCTAGTTTCAACCCCCCTGCTATGTGCAGGGTCGCCAACCACTAGACCAGGCTGCCCAGAGCCACATCCAGCCTGGCCTTGAATGCCTCCAGGGATGGGGCATCCACAACCTCCTTGGGCAACCTGTTCCAGTGCGTCACCATGCTCTGGGTGAAAAACTTCCTCCTAACATCTAACCTAAACCTCCCCTGTCTCAGTTGCAGTGTTTAAACAGAGACTGAATTTCAGAGCAGGTGTTTGTTAGAAATAGAAGGAGGATCTCATTTAATTTTTTTTTGTAGAAAAAAAAAGAAAACCTGCAATAGAGAAAAGGGAAGAAGACTTCCAGTATTTGGAAGGGAACTTAATAGCATTGCCATTAATCCTTCAAGAAGGAGTTTAGACTAAGTGACCTCATCAGCTCCTACAAGCAGTATTTCTGTGATTGAATCTGACAGTATTATTTTTCCCCTCTGTAAAGTGAGGAGAAACTTGAGAAATAAGTATATAGCAGAAAGGACAGGTAAACCAAATTTTATTGCTAGTTTTAAGCTCTGTATTTTATAGCTAGCAAGCTTGCACACCTCAACTTTTGGCTTACTGGCCTGACTGCAAACGTGATGATTTTAATACTCTGATGAATTAGTATGTTCAGAAAAAGAGACACTGATATTTTAGTGCTAAAGAAATGTAGGCCCTCTCATTGAGTAGTTAAGAAATTATTTTATTTTGCCTTTAAAAATATGTATTTCTTAAGACAGCATTTGCTGCTTAGTTTGAAAAACAAACATAATCATAGAAAATTACTGCAAAATCTTATCTTGGTGTGTTAGGGACTTTTCGTTCTAGAAGACTTGTTTAAAAGGGCTTGTTTACATTGTTCATAGAGCTCTGGTATGCAGTGTGGCTTAGAAGAACGTGCTGGATTTTGGTAGAGAAGAACTGTTGTTTTCTTACATTTTTGTAAGAGCATGATGAGAATTGTATGAGGATTGTTGCCTTTGCATGTATTTTTGTGAGCACTTAAATACTGAAGTCAGGTGGGCAGTGCTGCCCTGCGAACCTCTCTTATCTGACTTGCATATTCCAGCATTGAAATGGAACCTTTGCTACCCATGCTGAGCATAGGGCCATTTTTTGGTTTAAATTTAGGTTATCAATTCAACATGGTTAAATAGCAAGTGGGGGAAAGGTGAGCTGTGTAAGAAAGTCTTCGAATATTTTAAATGCCGTGTAGTGCTTTCATATCAACCTCTGTCTGCTAGTTAAAAAAAATACTGACTGTTGAATGCATTTTTGTGACTTTCTGACAAAGTAATAATAGCTGCTCTGTTGGTTAGAGAATAAATGTAATCAGTTCTGGTTTCTATTGTTTCTTGATATATGTGAGAATCTTAGAAGGGGAGAAAAAAAGCAAGATAATGTAAGAAGCTTCAGGCATTCACTTCAACTTATGTAGGTGAATCAAAATGATAATGAATAATGATTTGTCTCCTATTCCATTATATTCTTTGTTTTAGGTTTTGTATGAGCAAGACGGAGTGTTCATTCATCCGTCCTGTGGAAAAAATGATGATCAGGACAACTTCATATCAGGAGTACTACGTGTCATAGAGAAGGTATTTGTACAATACATCTGTAGAGGCCTCTTATATTGGTTGGCCAAGCTAATGTGTTTGAGAAGTCTTAAATGTTTTCTTAAGTGTTGGATTTCATTAATGAATGAGCATTGCATTGTTTTGACATCTGCATTGTTTATATATAGTGTAAGTTGTCCCTGAATCACACTGTGAGTGAATAGGGGGATGTGTAATTTGTTATACAAACAACAAATCTGTATTGCAGGAAAATGAAGTTATAGTAGACTGGAGGCCACAGGATGATACTTTGGATACTTCTAACATCCTCTGTGCAGGAAAGGTATGTTCGTTAGTTATGAATGTTCTTCATTCTATTTTTCTAGAGATTTGATTTTGTGGGAACTTGCAGGTAGGTGACATCATAACTGGAGGCAAAATCTACTATCTGCATGACTGTCCTTAGTATTAATAGCTATATGTAGGAATATTCTGTGTGGACTACAGCCTGGTTTGGGTTGTGGGGGTATGTGTTTTATGTATATACATAAAATAAAGGGAGAACTGTCTGAGTAACAGAGACCCAAATGAGTGTAAGCAAATCACAGTCATCAATCTCCCCACATCTATTTTGTTGGATGATGGTGATTCATTCTTCATAATTAGACTCAAAACAGAGAGACACTGTTCTAATGCAAAATATTTGAAGTCTGTTGAAGTTCTAAGGTCCAGTGGTTAAGCTGTGTTGAGAGGATGTGATAAAGCAGGAAGGTGAAAGTTTTATGTTTAAATAAAGTTTTGTGAAGGAGGCTTGGATATTTTAGCACCACGTTGAATTTAAGTAAGACCTTTTTTCTTCTTAGTTCTTGTCGTAAATAAAAATTTCCTGTGTTGAGTTGTGTGTTGTTAAGAATTTAATACCAAAAATTATTTTCATCTGTGAAAATGAAGGTGCTCTTTCTTCTGCTCGTTGAATCTGGGAATCTTGTCTTGTGCTTTTTTTGATGGTTACTGTCTTTGCTTAGGATTCCAGTTCTGTGGTAGAGTGGACTCCAGCTCCCAAAGAAAAATCCTCCCGAGGAGCAGACCGTCCGAACAATTATGAAGCAGAATGGGACATGGTCACCACCGTCTCCTTTAAAAAGAAGCCCCATTCAAATGGAGGTACTTCAAAAATAAGTGAACTTTCTTTTTCTGTCTTCTGACTCGTAATTGAAGAATTGCCTTCGTAATCCAGTATAATGGATTTCATTAGGAATTGAAAAGCTGGGCTCATTTGTGGCAAGAGGTGAATTTCTGGGTGCGGAAAAACAATTCAGCATGTAGTACCTGCTTTCTGCCTCCAATCTAATTTCTCTGAATTAGTAGAGAAGTGTATAGAAAATAAATGGTAAATCCAGCGTTGTGTGGTCAGGATGTTTAAATGATGTGACAGTTTTGTCTGCATTGAACTCTCAGAATCATAGAATTGATGATCTTTAAGGTCTTTTCCAACCTGAGCAAGTCCAACCATGACCTAACCATACTACCCTAACAACCTTCTGCTCGGTTTTTAAACACATCCAGGGATGGTGACTCAACCACCTCCCTGGGGAGCCTATTCCAGTGCTTAACAACCCTTTCTGTAAAGAAGTTTTTCCTGATATCCAACCTAAACTTACCCTGGCGCAACTTGAGGCCATTTCCCCTCGTCCTGTCACCTGTGAGAAGAGACCAGCCCTGCTCTTGCTGTAAGCACCTTTCAGATATTGGAAGAGAGCAATAAGGTCTCCCCTCAGCCCCTTTTCCCCAGGCTAAGCAGCCCCAGTTCCTTCACTCTCTCCTATGGGTTTGGACAAAATTGGAGGGAAAAAAAGAAAAAAGTTTACTACTCAAATGTTTTTCAGTGTTGGAACAGCAGGGGGAGATGGAATGGATAGTTACATTGATACTTGAATCTTTTCTATGTGGAAGCTTAGAAAACCAATTTTGTCTAATGAACATACTTAGGGAAAATAATTTCATAGCTATATTATTGTTATTATGTTATCTCAGTAGATATGTCATTTTAAAAAAAAATTGTAGTCAGCTTTTTCCTCTGATTCATCACCGTATTTTTCTTTATAATTCTTGTTTCTTTGTACTTATCAGCCTGAAACTGCAGAGCCTTGTGGTAGTTTTTCCATTTTTGTGGTAGTTTTAAATAGTGCTGGCTGTCATATATATCATTTATGAGTACAGGCTTTGGACTTTAAACTGTGAACGTTTTGGGGTAAAGTGCAATCCTAGCTTGTACAATTCTGTGTTTGAAAAGAGCTTCCAAGGTGATACGGGGCTAAATCTCTGTCAGGCATGGAGTGTTTTATTATGCTGTTGGTTTGTATTGATTTTTTTTTTTCTTAATTTTTAAGAGGCAGAGTCCATCTTGCTCCAAAGTAAGTGTCAGTGAGTCCTGTTGACTTAGATTATATTTTTTTGTTACTTCTTTATTTCTGGTGGCTGTAATTTGATGGTGGTAGGATGAGGTATGTGCCAGTGTCCCTGCAGGCATGCTGGCTCTTTCCAGTTTCCTGGTGGAGTAACATTGAATCCCTTTGTTTGGAATGTATTACCATCTTGCACAGATTTGCACAGTAGAGGAGGAAATAGCTTTTCAATTCCATCTCCTTTATATTGGTTGCAGCCTGACAAGGCGTGTGCATGGTGTGCAACATATGCTATACAGTATATACAGTATTATACGGTATTATGGTGTATATTACATTTAGTTTGAAAAAGCAATACTAGCACGTGACGGTGCTGGTGGGATTTATCATGTTGCTGCGGTTTTGTACAGCAGTTGTACATTACCTCCTGGATCATTTTCATACACTGCTGACAGATCTTAAAGGAAGCAGAAACTTCTCACTTTAAAAGTCTGTACAAGATGAGAAAACACAATGAGAAATAGCTGTAGTAGTTGTAGTACGTATTTTTTATCAGAACTAATGCTGTGTTTTTGTTTACTGTGGGTCTTTTCTCTTGTTTAGAGGCACAGGGACAGATGATAGATTTGTAGTTGCTAATAATGAAAACCAAACTAAAATCGTGTGATAATTCTGTTTTTAAGATGCTACAAATCACACAAATGGAGAAAGCACGTGGTCATTCCTGTTCAGTTTGACAGATCTGAAATCAATCAAACAAAACAAAGAAGGCATGGGATGGTCTTATTTGGTGTTCTGTCTGAAGGATGATGTGAAGCTTCCAGCTCTACACTTTCATCACGGAGACAGCAAACCTTTTATTAAATGCCTTGAAAATCATGTTGTGCTGAGAGAGTAAGTATCAGACAATCTTAATCTGATTTAAAATTTGGATTATTGGTTTACTGCTTTGATTCTTCAGCAAGTTTCAGATTAATGCTTTCTGGTGTATTTTACGATCCCTTTTTCATTAGGAGAATCAATTTTGAAGGTTCTAAAGCTGTAATTTTCTGCAATGAATATCCAGGCTGAAGTTTTAAATTGTGTATTGCTTTATTAGCCGCTTCAGAATGTTCTGAAACGTTACTGGCTTCATCATGCCTCAGTAGCTCCCTCTAGTGGATTCAGAAGCTTCTCATGAATGCTCGGATGACAAAGTTAGATCTTTCATGAGCAGCTACTCGGGATAACTTGTGTTTAAAATTATAGATCTATTCCTATAAGGAAAATATTTGAATATTGCCATTGGTGTACGATCCAGTGAGTGTATGAGATATAGTACTATCAATTAAATCACTTGATATATAAATATTTTGCCACAACTCAATTCTGCAATTTCTTTCTATGCGGAATATATATTACATCTGGTCTTTATTCTTCAAATCAATTTTTGGAGTGTAAATGTAGCTAGGCTTTATCATGGTGTTAAATACTTGAGTTTGGGTCTGTATTTATATAGTGTTACCTCCAGGCTTTTTACCTGGATAAAAGCATTTCTGTTGGGCATAGTGTAGATGCATAATAAAATGTTTTGCTATCATCATTTAATCACAAGTATAATATAAAAAGACAACAGGGTACATAAGAGTAGGCAGAGCATTAAGAAACAACAAAGTATTTAATCTGTGTAATATATACTGTGTTTGGTTAGCATCGCTCACTACATGTTCTGATGAAAGATTTGAAGGCAGATAATGAAAAGGCTTTGAGAATCCTTATAGGGGGCCCTTCTCATGTTGGGAGTGTTGAGGATATGAGAGTTGCCTTCAGCGAGTCGGTAAAGCTGTGGCCTAAGTATTATTATTATGCTGAAGTGCAAGCCAATAGGAGATGTGTTGTATAGTCATTGAACTGATCTGCAAAAGGCTTTGGCAATATGAGGACGTGGCGGCCAAGTCTGTGATAAGTTGTCAACTGCTTGGAGAAGGTGACATGGTCAGTGTGACCAGCTGGTGAAATGGTACTGTTGGTAGCACTGTCTGCAAGCCTTTAAAGAAATAAAATCTGTGAAGACCAAAGCAGAGGGTAGTAGGGAGACAAGGCGAAGAGATAGTTAAGAATATTCTTTATACAATTGGAGGCTAGGAAACCCCGGGTGGCAAGTTCAGTTAGTTTCAGTTCTGTAGAGTCATGTGCAACAAATAATTGTAATTCACGTTGTTACATGAAATTGATTTATTGGTGGGAAATTGAATGGAAGTGAAACAGGTAAGGATTTTGGTTCCTGTTTCAAACACTGTCTCTTTCAGATAGTCAGTGGTGAATAGTTGGCCACTTAACCATTCTTCCTTTATTTGACCCAGTAGATGCTTAGTTCTTGTCCTTTGTAGCCTCTTGTCAGGTGGTGTGGATGTTCCTGCAGCAAGAGTACAAAACATTTCTTCTCAGACTGCGGAGTAAACTGTGTGTAGAGAGGCCCATGTCCTCAGATCTGTTCTTAAAAGGCTTGTGCAGTCTGATCCAGCAGCTGTATGCATGGGAGAGTTCAGGAGTGCTTAGCAGATACAGTTCCCTGGTAAGGGAAGGTAGGGAAGCTTGAGGTGAAATCTGGGCATTTGGAATGTGCAGAGCTGCATGGTATTTCTGTCTGAGACTGTACTGTGTGTTGCAGGCTGGAACAGCAAAAACTTTGGGAACTATGTATGTAGTTTGAGAACTATGATGAAGCTATGAAAATTAAATTTGCATGAAGTCAAGCATTGAGCTGAACAGGAACTTCCAGTTTTAGTTAGAATACTTAGATTCCTCTCTTCCTTTTAAGGACTATTTTTGGCACCAGTGTTTTCTGTGGTCTATACATGTATGGTTTTTTTTCTTTCTTTTGTAAGAAAATAATACACTAAGTAACTTGTGGAGGTGACAAACCATTCTTTGCACATTTATGTCATTTTGTGGTAGCTACTTATGCTTAATTAATACATGGAGTATCTAAGCACACAGCCTCTTGCAGGAAAAGATGTTTTCTGGATTGCATAAGCAGGTACGCAGCAATGCAATTACTTGTTATTCCAACCTTTCTATCTATGTAGGTATCAGCTACTGATGTTAAGACAGAATTAAGCTTTTTCCTAAAATACCTTTCTGTCTTAAGTATTTTATTCCTCTGTTTATGCTACCTCAAAGGTTTTTGCCTTCCATTACCATTATGCCTTTTAAAATGTTGTGACGTTGCTGAAACTGGTATGTGTGAGGGAGCTAAACTTGAAGAAAATACTTCTAATCTGTTGCTTTAAAGATTTTGTCTCAGTTTTGGTGCGCCAGGCTAATATTGAGAAAATACCACACTGATGACACTTGCTAACTTTCAATATTATGAATAAATGTTTAATGAAATTTCTACTTCACAGGTGTGCTTTGAGCATTAGCCAAGTAGCTGCCCATACTGAACAAGCTGTCCAGAGCAAATGTTTAATTACAATGGAAGCATCGTACAAAGATTCTTGTTCTTTTAGTTAAGAAAAACACAGTATGTGACTCAGCCTTTGCCCCGTGCAGCTTTCTTAGTAAAAGCCAGTTGAGCTTCATTAACTTTCGCTGCCTCAGATCTTTGGCTGTGGTGTCTGGTTGTTTCAAAATGAGATCTCTTGTTGGATTTCATATCCGACAGTGTTCTGTCATGTTGGAATTGAAGACAGATAAGGCTTATTAAAAAGTTCTTATCTTTGATTTTAATAACGTGGTAGGTGATGCAGGTATTAATGAAAATAAAAGTAATTTTTCTTTCGAAAACTAGAAATACTGAATTTAAACTTTGGGGAAGAGTGATATAGTAAGGTGTTTTATAAATGCAAGTCTGTGCAGTGGGTTAGGATTAGATGGCAAAGAGCTCAGCATTCTCCAGCCTGGCTATGAACTCCAAGGCTTGAACGTTGGAGTGGCTTCTGAACTGTTGTTACTGCTTTAGTATATTGAGCTGTAAGTGGTGTTGATTCAGGAGCTGCTTAATTGATCATGTTCCCATGCCAGAGGAGGGAAGAGGATGTAGGGGAAAAGAGAGCAAAAGAAAGATGAAATACTAGGAGCGGCACACTTCAGCTGCCTTTGCTGTCATTTTCATCTGACTGTGCAAGCCTGAAGTACAAGAGCGTACAAATGCAGTGAGTTACACCAAATCAGAATTGTGTTCATTTAGAACTTGGAGTCTACACAAAAATGTTTGTGTGACGGTAATCAGATGTTTGTTTCGCAATACAGTTGTTGTATTGTTGTGTTGGTAAACTCTTACTGGGATGAATTTTAGAATTAGGCTGGCAGTAGCTGTTGTAATAGTATTGGTTAGAAATTTGTTGATGTGCTTTCATACAATGAAAGACAGTTTGTAGTCCTTTATGTAATGTTCTACAGTGTACGAAAACGTAAGATTTACTAATTGGTAGAATTACTTAACTGTGAATGGTGACATGGGTTCTTTTCACACACAGTTATGTTAAAGGTGTTGCAGAGTATGTGTTGAGTTTGACTATCTCAAAGAATATCCTTTCCTGTCATCTTTTTTTGTCCACTCTCAAATATAGGAAATATTTACTCTGAACGTTGTCACCCTCATGTAATTTCTCATTACAGCATAGTAATTTTTTGAAAAGGTACAGAATAGAACTCAGGATGAATGACGTAATCTTATAAAAAAAAAAAATAAAAACTCCTGTTTTATAGTGTTGGCATATGGAGTCTTGCCAAAAATGATCTTGCATCAGACTTGTTTTCCTTGCACAAAACCTGAAATGTCACTTTTAAAACCTGTGAATGTTCAAAAACATTTTCAAGAAAAACTGGTGGTACTCACAGAAACCCCATGCTTTAATTTTACTGTAGATCTCCACAGGATAAACTCATTCTTCTTGTGAACTCTCAGAACAAGTCTCTGTCTCAATCTTTTGAAAATCTCCTTGATGAGCCATCATATGGCTTACTGCAGGTATGTATTGTTTGATTTTTTTTTTGATATTTAGAAGGAGTTTATTAAAAGAAAAATGCCAGCTTTTCTATATCACAAAAATCTCCTTAGTCATTGCCATTCTAGGACCATTAATTGTATCCTAAAATGAATGCTACTAGGAAGCACGCTTACAAGTCAGCTGTTTAGTATGCTACATGTTTCTTAACCTCCCTGTTTAAAACCTAAACCTATTCAAGTTACTTTTGCCTGCAACTGTGTACATCTGGGTACAGACAGTTTTAGAAATGGAAAAGAAATTTCTAAACTTTCCTTGTCCAAATATTCTCTTCTTGTTTTCTGATGGTTTTGAAGAGAGGTTGGAAATACAGCAGCAAAGAGCACATATTGCTTAAAACAGTTTTTTTCTTAAAACTGTTTATCACTTGGTGGAGTTTATGGCCTTGTGAGGGTCAGCAGCAAAATTTCTGGTGATTGAATGAGGCCAGAGTTCTGACCTACTGATTCATTTAATTTATGGAATCTTCAGAAGTACATTAGTCTCTGGACTTAGTTGTCATATAAAAGTTTTCTGTGAGATTGCTAGCAGAGTACTTGAATTTTCAAGGTACAACGTGATGTAAGGGTAGACAAGTTTAGGCAGAAAAATGATGTTTTGTGGCATTGATCACAGGAAAGTAAACACCAAGTCTGAGCTGATCGTGTACGTAGGCCAGATTTACTCAGCATACTGCTATCTAATATTTCAGTTCAATCAGTAGTATTATTTTAATACTTAGGATCTCAACTTTTTGAATCATGCAGTGAATGTTCTGTGTGAAATTACTTACACGTGAAACTTTAACTTGGAGTCTTACTATGTTCTACTTGTGTTTAAAGGAGATAAAAACAATAAGAATTCTAAATAATCTAAGGCTTTTCATAATTTGCTCGTTTTCCTTGTTATAACACAGAAATGGAAGAAAGATCCATACACGGTAACAATGGGAAGGTTTTCCAAAGTCACAAACTATATTTTTGATAGCTTCCGATTAAGTGACCCTTCAACTCAAAGGCGACCACCCTCAGAAATGGCAGACTTCCTCAACGATGCTATTCCAGGGTTAAAGATAAATCAGCAGGAGGAACCAGGATTTGAAGTCATTACACGAGTGAGTGTGTAAATGAACATGACACAGATGTATTGATTGTTTTTATGCACATCTTTAAAGGAACTGTAGGACTTGAAGCTTGGTGAGTTGTGCTGTTTATACATGGCAGTTGTGACACGATTGTCATTTGTTGACAGGAGTAAAGTCATCATCAGCTACTTCTGGAATATGTCATTTTTATGCCTGCAAATACAGATTTTGCTTTTAAAGCAAAAATATTTGTGAATATTGTGAATATTTGATTGATTATTATCATATGGAATAGGTAGCCTTCAAACTGAACTCTCATTTCATGCTTAATGTTTCCTCTGTGGCTAGATACTAAGTAAAATTGGGGTATGCAGACTACTAAATAACTTCTGTGGCTAATCACTGTAACATTTCAGTTTGTTTTAAGAGATTTAAGAAGACAGCCTAAGAAGATTTAAAAAAAATAAATTAAATTGGATAATTAATGTCCATGGTCTGTAAATGTACGGATTTATGTATCGCTTGAACCAAAACTAGAATGAAGATGTAGTTGGATCAGGAATCACTTTAGGCTTCTGTTGTCATCTTTTACAGATGAGTGGAAAATACATCTTCTGATTACTATTTAAGGAGCTCATATGTTTTTAATGTTAAACTGTTTTGAATACTATTTTTCTTTGAGGTCAAAATAGTCTTAATAGCTTAATAGTAGCTGTATGAACTATGCAATTCTGAAAATGTATTGCCTAGCACTTAATTTATTAGTGGAAAAAGCTATAATGATTTTTTTTAAAGGATAGCTTACTTTAGTTGATCTACTGCCACGCTGTTCAGTCTGGTTTTGGAATAACATCCTCGAACCTGAGTTCATTCTTCAGTTCTCTCTTTAGATGCTCTAGTGCATGTCAAGAATGTGCTTTTGAAGTGAAACTCCCTGTCGTCTTTGGCTGTGCTGCACCTACCTATTGCATTTCTAGTTGTTTAGAGAATTCAATCCATGGGACTAACCTGAGAGTAGTTTGCCGGTGTTGGTAGAGATGGAAGGCTGTGTCAAACGCATCCTCTTCCAAAATCTGAAGTACTAGCTTGGATGGTCAGGTCCTCAGTGCACTGTCTTTTTGCCTGCACTGCTCCATACTGCTCCCTAATGCAGCCAAACTAACTCTGAGGATCTAAGGCGAATGCTAATATGAGCATGAGAAAATATAGTTGAACTCAATATGAGGATCTAACAAACTCAGTAGTATTTGTATGATTGTTCAAAAATGTTGAAGCATTTAATTGGATTTGTATAACACCTTTGTGTTTGTTTCAGATTGATCTAGGAGAACAGCCTGAAGTTAGTAGGAGAGAGCCTGTGTCAGTTGAAGAATGGGCTAAAAATATGGATTCTGAAGGAAGGATTTTAAATGTAGACTACATAAAGCAATCAATATTCAAAGGGGTAATCTGTTTTTCTCAAGTCCTTTTCTCTCCTTCCCAAACTAGTTATGCTGGTTTTGATATACTTGTAATGCTTCATGCAGGACTTCGAGTGTGAGCTAGTCAGTATTGTTGGAGTGACTTTATAAAAGATGGCGTAATGCTCATTGAATACCTCATGAATCTCTTAACCATACAGTGTACTGCACAAATAGTGATCTTGCAGTGGCTGACTAAAAGGGAGTGGTTTTAAAAGACAGAGGCCCAGGTGATTGAGAGGAGAAATCAAAGTGACTTTCAGGAAAACACCAGTGCTTTTTGTGGTTTAGCCCAGAGCAGAGGAGGCAGATGGAAAGCCTCATGGCAGCCTGCAGCTCCTCATGAGGAGGAGAGCAGCAGGGCTGAGCTCTGCTCTCTGGTGACAGCAGCGGGGCCTGAGGGAACGGCATGGAGCTGCATCACAGGAGGGTAAGGCTGGGGATTAGGAAAAGGTTTTTCACTTGAGGGTGTTCGGGCCCTGGAACAGGCTGCCCAGGGCAGTGGTCACAGCACCAAGCTGCTGGAGTTCAAGGAGCATTTGGGTGACAATTTCAGATGTAGGGTTTGATTTTTTTGGGGTGGTCCCTTGTGTGGAATCAGGAGCTGAACTCTGATCCTTGTGGGTCCATTCCAACTCAGGATATTCTTCTATGAGCATTAGACTATCAGGCTTATTCTTTTCTTCTTAAGGATGTTTTCTTGTCAAAAGCTTCCTTTCTTTGCTGAGCAGTTTACCTGGATTTGTCCCTCAGTACTAAACACTCACCGATATTTATTACTGAATTGCAACTCAGTAACTGCAAAATTGAATCCACTGAATGTGAATTCAGTCTCATTGATGCAAGTTTCATAAGTTTTTATTATGTGCTGTAGCTGTTCTACCTGATGTTACTTTAGTGTTGGATTGTTTTATTTTTGTGGGAATCCTGCTGCCTTAATGCTTTCTTTCTAAACTTGTTGATGCATGTTTATAAGAATGCAGTCTTCTGGGGGTTTAAGCATGGGTAGAGAATGATAACATTGATATTACAGTTATTAAAAATACATATTGAAGAGGGTAGAGCAGAACTGAAAGATTTTTCAGTTTGTGTGACTGTTCTTTAATATACTTGTGCCTGAGGTGTCCAGGTAAGGACCCTTGTGCAATCGTGACAATTCCTACAAACCTTTTTTCCCAGCCACTGATGTTTCAGTGTCACTTGTGTTTTCCATTGCCAGAGGAGCGAGTGTTTAATGTTATTCATGACTCTCGATAACAAGTACATTAAATGGAGATCCATTAAATGGATTAATGGAGATTAAATGAAGATCATCTTTAAAGACAATGCTTCTCTTACATTGTTACATACTGGAAGAGTTCCAGTTACTGCTTGGCTGGAGCACTGAATTTCAGTGGTTGATGCTGTTTACTGCATCATCTTCCTTGCCTTAATTTAATAGTAAATAGGAAAAAATACAGTGAGGCATTAAGCAGTGAGGCAGGAGTATGGCCTTGGACTGGTAAACTGTGGGTGGAGTCTTAGGAGTTGGAAAAAATCTCTTTTGATATATGAGGTAGGGTTCAGCTAGTACATTTCTGTCACATAGAAATGATTCCTTAGAAAGATGCCTGACAAATAGCGCCCTTCACTGAACAGTGGTATTTTTGGTTACTTGAAGGGTTCCTCTGCACGCTGGCAGTGTCTTGTTAGATGAAACTATTTGTTTAGAAAAGAAAGAAAGAAAATGGAAGGTTAGTGCTCAAGATGAGTGTGTGGAGACAAAACTTTGGCAGTTAAACAGCATCATGTTCAAATGTATAGATTTAAAGGTACTTTTTTTTTTTTTGTTTCTTAGTATCTGTGGTGCCCTTAAGATGTTTATTTCAAGCAGCGATGCAAAAATATAGGAAGAAATGCCTTTGAAAAGCTTTTTATATTCTTAGGAAGTATCCAGTAGTTCTACAGTTTAGAGCATATATTAAATTGGTTTTCACTCCAGTTTTTTTATGAATCTAAGGTGTATTGCTGCTTAATCATGCTCTCCTTCCTTCTTTACCTTCAAATGTGTTAGTTAGCAAATAAAGTTTGTCTGCAGTATAACAAGAACGAGCTTATGAATAAGTTTTGTTTCTCCTAAGCTGTTACCTTCAGAAGCATTGTGTTGCTGTAGGAGTGTTTCCTAACAAAACTGAATTAGTGTTTTTGTTAATGTTTCCAATTTTTCCTTAGGGGCTCTGCCATACTCTAAGAAAAGAGGCATGGAAATTTCTTTTGGGATATTTCCCTTGGAATAGCACTAAAGAAGAGAGAGCAAACTTGCAAAAAAGGAAAACGTGAGTCCAGTTTCAAGTTGCAGAACACATGAAATTGCTTGGTGTTTTTTTTAAGGTGTAACTTGAAAGGTAGCTGTTAAAAATTGTTCAGTGAAGTGTTTGACAGACCTTAAAAAGATTATTGCATTGAAGTGAAAACATTTTATCGACAGGTTGCTGTTACCCAATTTATTCCAAAGAACAAATAAAAAGAATACTTAAATTAAAAAAAAAGAAAAGGAAATGTAATGATGGAGCATGTTCTGGTTTCAAAATGATTTTTCTCCTTCAGGGATGAATATTTCAGGATGAAACTGCAGTGGAAGTCTGTCAGTGAGGAACAGGAAAAACGAAATTCAAGATTAAGAGACTACAGGAGTCTCATAGGTAAATTTGGTTTCAGAAACATGCAACTGTGTGAACTCAAACCTTTGCAATTCAACATGAAATTGAGGAAATGCAAGCTTTTGAGTGACCTATATGGGAAGAGGCACTAAAAAACTAACATGTAGCTATTCTCAGAGATGTCTACATTTTCTTATACACTTAAAACTTTTTCTTAACAGAATAATTCACAGCTTTTACATCACAGTGCTGCAGAAAAGTTGGATTTTTTTACTTCCCTTACTAAATAATAAAATGCTTTTTCCTTTTTATTTGAAAGTGTCTTAAAGTAATGGTGATACAATAAGAATTTTATATGTATGCTAAGGGTTAAGAAAGTTCTTGAGCTTTTTAGAATGTGTGTACTTGTATACAGTTTCTTAACAGAAAATAACGTTCAGGGTTCAAAAATGGCTGAAGTTCTGTTCTAAGTATCTGAAATGTAAATGAGAATATGAAGCTTTTGTAAACTAGATCCAAAACTATGAAATAGTCTTTTTTTTCCTTAAAGCGCACTTAAAATTTTTCACGTTAGGAGATGTCTTTTGAGTTCCACTTTAATAAAGAACACGCTGCAGACTTGGTATATTTGAGGCATCACAACTGACTAATGAAAGCAGTGGTTTCTGCTCAATATGAGCTATAAGAATTTGTTACAAAGAACTTCTAATGTGCTGTAGTGAACTATAACTGTCTTTTTGCTGATGGTATGGTAACCTTCCTGCTGTGGTTTCTGCTGCATCTCTTAAGTATTCATGAATGGCATTGCACAGCCAGCTTACATAAAATTGTTCTCAATCCCTGTAAGTGAAGAAAATTTCCACTGAATTATAATCAGGATTTTTTCCATTTAAAACAAACAAAAGCTTTCAAACCTTTTTTTTTATTATAAATAATGCTTTTATTGGAGAGATTTTCTTTTCAAGTATTCTTTCAGTGATGCAACTGTTGTCTTTAAGACTTCAGAGCTTTGTTTGAGGGAATAAACTGCAGTTTAAAAAAATGAATTGATGCTGGCTTTGTACAACATGTTCTGAAAATGTTTTTAAATCTGGACTGTTTTTAGAGAAAGATGTGAACAGAACAGATAGAACAAATAAGTTCTATGAAGGTGAAGATAATCCAGGATTGATTTTACTTCATGATATTTTGATGACCTATTGCATGTATGACTTTGATTTAGGTAAGTTGTGCTCCTTTGAACTTAATAGCTGTTTTAGTTTCTGATATGAAGCTTTGCTTATGTTAAGATCTGTTAATACAATTGATCTCATACTGCTTACAATGCTTTCTTGAAATTCAGGGTTCGTATTTTAATAATGTAGGTAACTTTGCTTTCTCATTCTGCTTCTCACTCTCTCTTACCTAATCTCATAGGTGTCTGAATTCATCAGCTGAGGTGGGATTAGGAATTAAGTGGCAGTTTGCCTTCACTTCACCCATAGTGTTGTTTTCCTACACTAGAGGCAGGTTTGCTTTTCAGAGTTTTAACTGGATTTAATAAAAAGTGATAAACCAGCTGCCACTGCTGTAATTAAAACTCAACATGCTTAACCAGCTGTTTGTAAACATGACTGTCTTTCTGAATACTTTAAAAGCTGGTTCTCAGGGGGTACACTCTGCAGTGTTTCAAAACCTATACTTTAGTGTATGCATCTGGCATGATGGAAAAACACACAGCGCTGTTCTTAAATCACAGAATAGCTGAGGTACTCGTATTGGGAGCGAATAGGTCTTTCTAGCTGTTTTTCACTTCTTTGTCCCTAGTGTGACATCTGGCTCTTCTATACTTATGGGTGGCTGGTTCTTGAAAAAGAAAAGGAAAATTAAAACCAAAAAGTCTTCCCAAACCTGTTGTTGTTCTATGTCTTTCCACCTGCATTAACTTGCAGTAACATGCATCTTATGAAATAAAAGCGTGTTTACCACCTGGTCTATTAAAAACAGTTTAGATGGCTTAGATTTGTACAGGGAAGAAGGCTTTTATTTTATAAACAAGAAAGAATAGTGGAAACGCAGTATATTTGACTGCACAAGTGTCCAAGGATTCTAAGCCACTTAAGCATTGATATAATTCTCATTTTAATATTTCAACAACAGCTACAGAGAGTCTGGTTAATGCCACAAATCTCCATATGAACGAAGGGGACAGATCAGCTGTTCATATAACATGTTTTATGAATATATTTCTCAAGATAAATGATAATGAAACTGGTATTGATCCTTAAAAGACTTTTAAACTGTCTTGTACAGCAGCATTTTCTCTGGACTTATTTTTGCCTATAGTATTACATGTACAGTGAATAGATTTTTCTAACCTTTTTGAATTATTTACCTGTTTTCTCTTCTTTGTTCTATTTCGCTTCTCACACCTGCTCCCTATTTTCATGCTCATTGATTCCAGTTCTTGCCAGTTACTCAATTTTAATTACATTATTAAGAAATGTAACTGGCCATGCTCCAGTCTAAGTGAGAAACATGTTAGACCAACTGCTGATGATAGACATGCGCATAATTTGTTCTCCCTTAGAGATGTTAGCAGTAGCAATGTGACAACGGATAAGTTGACTTGAACATCAGTGGTAAGGTAGTTGGGAGAGTGAGACAAGGGGGAGAAACAAGCTCTGAGAGTCCTTCTCCATTCTCTTCTTAATTATGCTGTTAATTCCAATGATAGCGAATATACAAACTTGTAATGCAAACATCTGTCTAGCTCAGTCATTTAACACACTTGAAAAATGGCTGCTTTACTGTTGAGTTTAAATTCCTATTTGTCTTTCTCTGTCAAGGTTATGTCCAGGGAATGAGTGACTTGCTTTCACCTGTCTTGTATGTTATGGAGAATGAAGTAGATGCCTTTTGGTGCTTTGTGTCATATATGGATCAAATGGTAAAAATAATTTGCTTTTTCTTGCCTACTTGTATTTAAGAAACAAAAGCTGTGAGTAGCATTTGGAGTTAAGTTTGTGAACATGTTTTTTTGGAATACTTTTAAAGCAAGGATCCTCTCTTATATTTGAAGTTGATGTATTTTGTCTCTGAAAGAAATTACAGTGGGTTGATAATAATCTTACTGTGTAATATGGACAAATTTGACTACTTGGAAATTCCGAAGTAACTCAGAGCCAGAATGCTGAATTTCATGTTAATCAGGAGTCCTCTAGAAAGATTTTGTCCAGGAGTCTGGAGTTTAGACTTCCCACAGACAGAAACTTCTCTGATTTATGCATGTGCTGAAACAACAAAAAAAAGAAAGGTTGTCTTTTGTTTCGAGTACAGCGTTGCTGCTTGGCAGTACAGAGTGTAGACTAATTTAAATTAAAATGATCATTTGTTACATAACAAAGTAAATGAGGATGATGTTGCATAAGCGTGGTTTACTGCTTAACTTAAACCTTTCAGTAAAAAGCAGACATTTCATTAGTTACAGGTACTGTCCTTTAGCTGCTCCACACATTAAATACCTAAATGATGAGAATCACTTGCTGTGATAAAACTTTGTTATAATTAATCATATATGTAAATCTAAGTTGTTGTTATGAGTCAATATAAATGACAGTGCGAATATTTTATTCCATCCAGCATCAGAATTTTGAAGAACAGATGCAGGGTATGAAGACACAACTAATTCAGCTGAGTACTTTGCTTCGTTTACTAGACAGTGGATTTTGCAGTTATTTAGGTAGGTGTGTTACTCATGCACAGTAACTAAAACAGTTTACTACATTGTGTGCATTGATATCCTGACCAGTCTTCAGACATATTTCCAAGAGAAATATGATATGGCTACAGGACTTAATTAGATTTCTAAATTAGAAACACCTGTAAGATTTCAGTAATTGCTTTGCGTGTGTTGAAAAAGTGCCAGCTTGTTACTGACTTAAGCCATCGTCCACCAAGTATCATTGACTTTGAAGAGGGACTGCAATTTTATCAGTTGTATGATTTTGTTCCTTTAAAGTCTATTTTTCCCATTGCCTTAACCAAATATGGTATTTATGAAATGTAATGCTCATATTCCTAGAATCTCAAGACTCAGGCTACCTTTATTTTTGCTTCCGATGGCTTCTCATCAGATTTAAAAGAGAATTCAGCTTTCAAGATATTCTTCGGCTCTGGGAGGTAAGCAAGGATTTCATCACACAAAATCCAGTCGTCTTTTTGGAGCTCTGTGAAGTATCCTTCTTCTGTATGACAGCATAGATCATTATACAAAATGATTAATACTCTAATAGAGTAATTGAAAAATCTCTGTTGGTGTAAGAGAAGACATATTAGCATATGTTATGTCTTTTTAGCCAAAGCAGTAACTTGAGGTGTTAGTATGGGTTAAGTTGGCTTATTTTCATAAGGCTTGGACAGGACCTCTCAGTTGAGACTCTTAAGTGAGAGTAGTAACTGGAGAATATCAGGTTACCTTTTTGTGTGTGAAGAACATCTTGTGCTAGGTGAAGTGGTATTGGTGTAACACTCATAAATATGGGATCCAAAATGTGCAAAACCAAAAGAATTCTCTTATTCCAAGGTATAAAATGATCATGAGTTTTTTGGGGGAAAAAAATTGCTCATCTTCACATTTTCTGTTTGCAGTCCCTTATCAGTATTTTTAAAGACTAATTTTTCTTTTTAACTTGATGAGAACTGTATCTGTATTCATAGTTTATAATCCTAGTCTGGTGTTTTTATCACCTGTGCCTTAGTGCATGTATAAATGTGTGTACAGAAGAACAACACCCTGTATATCAAATTCCTTGGAGTACTTTTACTATCTTGGGAGGATGATGGAATCCTGATGATATGTGATAGTCTTATAGGTTCTGTTTATCACATCATAATGTACGTAGGCCACTCCAAAAGTAATTACTCCTATTTATTTCCATGGAAACTACCACAGATGCAAAAGGGCACAATGACACTGTTTGATGGAGCAAAATCTCAGCTACAAAATGCTATTTTTCAACATAGACACCACCATTAGCTATGCTTTTTTTGCCAGCAATGATCAAGAGCCTGTGTGCAACACTCATTAAAATCTGTACCAGCAGAGGTGACCCACTGCCACTGTCACCGCTGCTGAAATGCACCACTCACTGCCTCACTGTGCTCGCATCCATTCTTTGGTCTCCATAAACATTCAGCAAGAGTCAGTGGGTGCGATGTTTTCCATGTAAAGGAATTCAGTGCCACAGCTTTGCTTTATCCGCACTTCCATGTCAGACACCATTCTGTCAGTGCCCCTCTGCTGCCATCTGTCACACGGCAACAACATGGAATGGGATATTGGTGGGAACGTTCAACCTCTACTGCTGTACCAGCACCATCGGCCTCCGAAGTTGTGGGTCAACATCATAAAATAGGGTGCATTACTTTTAGAGCAGCCCTCATATGTTTACTACAAGTATTCAGCCTCTTTGCTAGGAGATGGGGAATGAGGTATATCTTGTTTTCCTTTTTTTTTTAATAGGCTTTCTATTAAGTTAAACTTACAGTTGCCACTAACTTGACTAGAGGAGAAGTTTCAAATAATTGTAGAAATAAGTCGTTTCCTCCAAAAATAGCTTGTTCTTGTTAAACCACTAAGCTGCAGGGTTCGTTAAAGATTTATTAAAACATTATTTTCCAACATTAGCCTGTCTTTCCAGAGGAAGAGTGCAAGCATTTCAAAAGTTTCTCATATTTTAACAGGTCATGTGGACAGAATTGCCTTGCCAGAATTTTCATCTTCTCCTCTGTTGTGCTATCCTAGAATCTGAAAAACAGCAAATAATGGAAAAGCAGTATGGCTTTAATGAAATATTAAAGGTACTGAGTTCTCGTGCATTGTTTAACTCTTTGGTGTTAATGCAGTGTCTTTTGTATTTCACATTGGGGAGAATGGGGGTGGGCAACGTAAATACCATCCTCTGAAGCGTTATATTTGAACTGACTGTTTGCCATGCTTTCAGAATGATTTATTGGATGTCTGTAGTTAGTAAGATCATGAGCATGGAAAGTGACTCTCCCTTTTAAACTGTTGCTTAATATGTTTAATCTTAATTTTTGTTATGTCTTTTATAATCTTATTTGATATCTCATGGGAAATTATGATCTGGGGAGTAACTTAGGAGGGCTGGGTAGTTTGCCACGTATAGAAATATAATGGATTCTTCATACAGGTCTCAGTGATGGAAGCCAGCTATTGCATACATCTTTTAGTGTCCATTTGTCAATGCAAACCGACGGTATGTTTAGCACTTCACAGCTTAGGGGGCAGGCCTGTGAGATGATATTTATTCATGCAGTATATTTAACAGTGCAGCATATTTCACTCAATTTGTTACATTTACTATTTGTGAACATATTTTTTAGCATATCAATGAACTGTCTATGAAAATTGATGTGGAATATATACTCTGCAAAGCAGAAGCAATTTCTATGCAGATGATGAATTGCAAGGTAATGATATTTTGAACATGCCTACTGTAAATAGTTATATTAAAACTAAGTAGTTGGCTCTAATTGTACAAGTTGTGAAATAACTTAATGTCTGGCTATGATAAAAGATATGCTGTGCCTATATAAGCATCTGTATTCCAGAAGTCTGTAAACAAGATTAATTTTATAGGGAAATGCTGGTAGAAAGCTGAATTGTGCCTTTTGATAGTGATTTCTTAACTCTAACTGGATAACCTCAGTACAAGTAATTTGATGTATGATGAGATATAAGATCCATTGCACTGAAAGAGTACCAGATGCATACCATAATTCACTAGATAAAAATGATTTCAATAAGATGAAGTGTAATGTTAATAGTTGTGTGGACTTCTATTTTGGGGATGAAGATGAAAATCATTTATTGGTTACTGAGCTTTTCTTCTGCTGTCTGTTTGAAAAGCAGATGCAGAAAATGGTACTAAGGCTAAGAGAGATGTTTGCAATACAGCCAAATTCAGTTGAATGATTACTTTGGGGTGGGGGAGCTTAATAATTACAAAAAATAAAATAAAATTTCCCCTTTGCTTTTATAGGAGTTGCCTCAAGCAGTTAGTGAGATCCTGGGGATAGAAAGCAGTTCTGTAACACCAGATTCAGATACTGGAGAGGATGAAAGTGGAGCTGTGCTGAGCTGTCCTACGTCATTGTATCCGAGTATCTCAACACCTGTAATTGCTGCCAATGGAACGAGAGAAAGCACTCAACAGCTGTCTGAGACGCAGAGCTTGGCACCTGCGTAATTACAACTCATTAAATTGAAGAAAGACTATACTGAGCACGTTGCCTCCGAGCACTTGAGAGATGGATATTTAAATTTGGTGTTGATTAAGCTTTAAGGTCGGAAAGAAAATCTGTACTGTAATGCTCTCGCATTAAAGCTTTACAACATGACTCAACTTAACTATTTTTGTAGTTTCTTCTACCAAAATAGCCTTTTGTTTTCAATAACATTCCTTAATATTTTTGTAGCCAAGTGCATTTTCTTTTTCTGGTGAACTGGAAATGGATGGTGATCAAGGAAGAATTTGAAAGTTGTGCATTTGCTGAGCTTTCACACACACTGGTCAGAGACAGTGTGAGCTCTTTGATGGAGCAGATTCGCAGTAGTCCAGCTGAAACTGCTGTATAAAATTTTCAAGCTGAGGAGATGCTGATATGTTAAAGATAATTTTGTAAATGAATGGGTTTTCCCTATTTCAAATGTTTACAAAAATACTTCTAAGTATTTGTTGCTGGTTGAATGTAGATTTGAAATGGACATTTTTACTTAGGCAGTTTAATGTCCAAATACTGAATTTTGCGTAACTGGGAGTGGATGAACAGTATATTTTTACATTAACATATCTTCACTTTGTATATGCATATATATTTACACACATACACTATATACACAAATGTTTGTGAATACTAGAAGGATAGTCGTATTTTCAATATCTGAATAAACTTGACTGTTCATTCATATGAATCAGTTTGACCAAATTAATGCACAGCTCAAACTCGGGCTCTTTTTCAGAACTATTTTCTAACTGAAGGTAGCTAACGTGAATACATTCAGTCTTACATTTGAGGTAATTTTGCGATGGTTTCTTGCGAACTTTACTAATGTTTATCTTTGCTATATTAACTGATCAATTAACTACTTACGCTGTTTTTATGCCAAGAGTATTTGGAGAATTAATAAACAGGTTATTAAAAAGTAATCACAATTAACATTAATGCAGGTTTTTGTATATGCAAAAGGCATTGTGAGTTTATTCCATGCCGTGCTGATGTCTTTGACGTTATGTGAAATTTAACATAACCGATACAGTGTATTCATTATTTGGTAACTATTGTACATATTATAAAATAAAAATCAAAGCTAATTTAGTGTTTTTAATTAAATCATATTTAGAGAAAAAAATCTAGTTGTCTCTTTGATGTAAGAGTGTGAGATAGAGGGGACAGCTAGCAACTGTTAGTCCATTGGCATTGTGCATTCTGTGTAGCAAAGTGCAGTGGGAGTATTTGCTTCTTACAGAGTGGTGTATGCCTTTCATCTGTAGCCTCTTGATGGTGGATATGAAGGAGCTTTCTTTTCTGCAGCAGTCTGCTATTACAAACATTATTTTTACCATCGAAAGCAAATACGAGCAATACAAGAGGGCTTTAATACGTGAAAAAAGTTGTTACAAGTATCTGAGACCCGATTAAACTTCTCACACCGGTCGTCAACAAACACTGAAGAGCTGAATCAGTACAAGCTTTGTTTTTAATATTGTCCATGTGCTATCTCTCATCAGTTAATAAGAGAACCTTATGCGTTAAAAGTCAAGGATTCACAGCTCAGCGTATCTATGGCCTTTCATTTCCTGCTCAGGAAATTACTTGAAGCATCAGGCCTTTGTTCGTTGTGGAGCATTGTGCTTCTTGGCAGTTAATCTAACGTGGCACAGAAGACATAAAGGCATTATCATCGACGCCATGGCTTACATACACTGAGTTTCAGTATTTTTGGTGCATGGAATTCACTTTGAAGTGTATTTGTTAAATATTTTTGTGAAAAATTGTTAAAATGAAACTAGGGAAGGCTAAAACTGAGATGTGGGCAAGTCTGTCAATTAACTATGCATGTGTATTAGTTATTTAGGGCGTGCAGTCAAAAAATGCGATATATTAAAATCTTGAAGAAAATCGTAATTGAATATTTAAATGTTTAGGAAAAGAATATTTCATCATAGAATGGCTTGGGTTGGAAGGGACCCCAAGGATCATGAAGCTCCAACCCCCCCGCCACAGGCAGAGCCACCAACCTGCACATTTAATACTAGACCAGGCTGCCCAGGGCCCCATCCAACCTGGCCTTGAACGCCTCCAGGGACGGGGGGGAAAGACTATTTTGGGATTCTGTTATTTCCTACGCTTTTAATCATGGTTAATAGGAAATACTGCCAGCTTTGTTTAAAAAAAAAAAAAAAAAAAAGAAAAGAAAAAGTAAAGTTTGCCTTTCCTTATTTTGGGTAAAATCGATCTTTTCCCTTCATGAGATGTCAAGGATAAGAAGGTTGCCCCTGAACTACAGTGAGCAGCTGCTGGTACAGAGTAGGTAAGCTTACTCTGCCTTCAGCAGTGAGGAGATAAACGCCCCTTGTAGTGTTCATTGCCTGTATGTTCCTTCCTGCTCCCATGCAGCCTTGCAAAGGGCTGAAATCAGGAGGAACCTCATAGTCATGTTAGAATAGAAGAGGTGATAATTGTGAACAGGTTACTGCAAACCTGTTTTGTTTTTTAATGCTTGGACTTGAAGACAACTTTTTTTTTGGTGGGGGGATAGATTTAAAACTTGATACTTTTCAGTCTTGGTATTCAAATAGTATCTATTCCAAGGGAAGGTTTATATTTATGTACTCCTCAAGAGATGTTGCTCCCTGTTTAGCATAACTGGGCAATTTTATTTGTCTCATAAGTAATTTATTAATGGTTTTTGCTTCTGTTTGACAGCAAGAGGTTACCTTAACAAAAAGGAGAATTTGCCAAAGGTTCGTAGGAGTTTGGACTAATGTGAACATTTATAGAACAGATTTGGTACTGGGAGGTCTAAAATTATTATAGTAGGATGGAGTATTTAATTACCCATTGCTATCACTCACACTTCAGTTATACTGAATATATTTAACAAAGGTGTCCCTGTCCTGTTCATCTGTCATCACTGTATTTGCACCCAGCGAGCATCGCAGCCAGTTGTCTTCAAACCTTTTCCTTTCTTTCCCCCCGCATATTCCTTGCTGGAATACACTTTGGCTCCCAGTCAGCCTAAGCAGCAAGATTCCTCACTGCTCCCAGGTGCAGATTACTGAGCACCAAAGTAAAGCTCCACTGCAGAAAAGTCTCAGCAGTAAAAGGTATTCTTGGAGCTTTCTGAGATAATGTTTTAGTTCAAAATATGTTTGAGATACATTTTTTTTTCACTTTCCGGAACTGATTTTGTTACAAGACTCTTGCCTAAACTCGAAGAAAAGGAAAGATCTTATTGTAAATGAGTTGGCACTCAGTATTTAGTCCATAAACAGAATTTTTGGTAACACTAGCACAATTGATGCATACTGTAGTGTAATGCAAGAGAAGCCTTACCAAGTTGGGAACTGAGTCTGTAGGCAACATCTCTGGTCTCGTCAGAAGAATCCTTACTAGACAACAGGAGAAAACGCTAATGAAATCACTGGGGTTTTAAAAGTGCATCTGAGAATTGATTGACAAAGTGGGTTGTGAGGAGGAATAATCAGTTTTAGTCAATATTCTCATATAGATACAACTTAAGATAGAAGTTAATTAGTCCATGGGCTGTAGGAAGCTGTCTGATAACGTTATTTTTTCTGTAGCTGACTAAATATCTTGGAATATATTTTCCAGCCTTTTGGCTGTTTTCTAAACACTTTGAGAGAGTGGTTGGTGCCATCTCCATCTATGTGAAAGTGATGACAGAGGTCAGCACTTGTTCATACAGGAGAAATTCTCTGAGCTGCTCTATGGACGGCATGCCTAAGGCAGGCATCCCACCCCTTGGTTCTGCTCATGCAGTTATGCACCTGAATCTGATGCACGTACTGCAAGTGAGCATCGATAAGACACATACCTAACCTAGCAGACAGATTTCATATGCATGTGCAATTACATTTGATTTAAAGATGCTTTCAAATGCTTTTTTCTAATGGTGTTAAAAATACAAAATGAATTATGCTTCATGTTTAGTAGGACACGATAACGACTGCTATTCAATTAAGTGTTATAATGTTATGTTATAATGGATTGCAGGCCTCGTATATATTCAGCTTTAATTTCATTTTTCATTGAAGTGGGGATTTTAACCATAAACATTTTGCAGAGAATGTATGCTATATTTTCATGTTAAATAACTGTATCTTTGCACAAATTGAATATCCTGATGCATTCTAAACAAAACAAAAAAAAAAAAATTGTAGGATGTCACTTTATACCTCATCCCAAATAAATGTCAGAATTGAGTCAATATATATTTCAAACTCTCCGTGTAATTCAAATAAATTAAGTCTTCTAGATGGGTTATGTTTTGAAGGAATTGGATTATAATGTAAGTTTTGATTATACAGGATACGTGCACCCTACTGTAACGTTAGTTCTTATGCCTTTCAGATATATTTCTCATTCCTAACAAGCTGTGGGGCCCCACTGTGTAGAAGCAAACTTTTTGCCCAGGTCAGGAGACTGCTGGCCACACTGTTCCTTTGTGCGTGTGGCTGACCCCAGCAGTGTGCCCATCCAGGCTCTCTCAAGACAGGTATGGAGCTAGGTGGGAATACTCATGGATGGAGACAATGGCAGTTTAATAGGGAAAGCAAAAGGTGCTCCTGCAAGCAAAGCATTAAGAGGATTTCATTAACTACATCCATAGGCTGGCAAATGTCCAGCTGCTGCATGGAAAGCAGGGCCTCAGCACATCTGGACAGGTGGCACCATGACTGCATATGTCCCTGCTTCCTCCTCCTTTCCCTGAGCTTCTCTGGCTGAGCACAGCATCGTATAGCAAGGGATGTCCCTTTGGTTGGATTGAGCCAGTTCCTGGCTGTGCGTGCTCCTAACCTTGTGCCCGCTCCTTGGCTAAGAGGAGACAAGGCCTCAGTGCTGCGCACACCCCACTCAACCGGAGCCAGAACATCAGTGTTACCAGCAGTGTACAGCACAACACCATAGGGGCTGCTGTGAGGAAAGCTCACTCCATCCCAGCCAGACCCAGAGTGAAATGATGACAGCCATTCTTGATGGTGTCTGACCTTGTGCCAGAAATAAATTAATCCTTCCTCTTGAAGTTGACACTTCTTAAATGGTCATTAAGATCTGATACAATCTGATCTGATACAATTAGAAATGACTGTGTTACACAGAAGCAACTTACATTCAATTGTTCTGTTTTCTGTCATAACTCTGCAAGGTGCAACACCAGAAAGTTCTCCCATATGCTCCTGGTGATTGAATTGGACCTTGATTGAATTGTGCTTTGAGTTACATGACCATGGGCCAGCTTTAGGTGTTGGTGTTGGAGAGCTTTCCATGTGCTCTTCTGGTTTGACTTTTAAAGTAACTGACATAGGAGAGCAAGAAGGTCTTTAACATACAGGCATTTGGGTTCAAGGACTTGATAATTCTTCCAGCAGCAAACTAGTACGACTACTGCTAGAGAAAGTGGCAGTCCTGATTCCTTCTTCTCTCCCTTGCACTGCTGGCTTGCTTGTGCTGGCAGGATCCGTTTGTGCAGGTGTGCAGTGGATCACGTACAGGACCTGATACATTTCAGAGCTAAATACCTCTTGTCTCCAGATCAATCATACTGCACATTTTTTCACTGTGTGCATATATCTGAGTATGTGCATACTTACATTTATTAAAATCATGGATTTGCAATATTGGAAGGCACTTCTAAAAGCTCATGAACAATAGACTAGTGACTTATCTCCTGTTGGAAGGCACATCTTACATCTGCTAGCTGCTTGTCTAATCTCTTCAAGGCTACCTGTAAGGTTGCACCTGCAGCCTCTGCAGGCAACTGTTCCGTGGCCTTGTGGCTCTTGCTGTCAGAAGCCCTTGCTCTATGGTGACTTCTTCTGACTCTCCAAACTGACCTGGAAACATTTTTTCCTTCCAGCAATCCTCTGTGTACCTAGTTTTGTTTTTACTTCTGCTTAGGACAAACATAATTGGAATCACTTCTTTTTTTTTTCCCGCACCAATCATTTTTCTTTCCACTCTCCGGACAAGTGTTGGTCCATATAATTTATTTTCCCCATTGTTGAGATGTAAACCAGACCATGTAAACCAGACTATGTAAACCAATAGAAGCTTGGATGAGACTATCTGTATTGAACAGGATTGGAGGATAGCTTTGTAAATATCGCAGAACCTTACTTAAACACTTTTCAGGTGTTTGTATGCTTCCAGGTAGAGTGAATAGTGATGGTGATTTTCTGTAACCTCTGACTCCCTTGATGTGAGCTCTGCCTTCTCGTAATTGTGCAGCTGGTCTACAAGTAGCTCCCCAACAACACACTTTCAAGATCTGCTTAATTTTTTTTAACTGCTAAGCACCTCTGAGTTAAGTACAGTGGAAAGTTAAGGGTGGTCACTACATGGTCTGCTACACAGTATAGGATGGGAACAGGTACTTGTACCTCTCCTGTTCCTTACACTCTTCCATTTAACAGCGAACCTGCCCTTTTGTCTAATCTATTAGTTTCATCTTTTCCTTATCTGTCGTGTGAGAATGTTATGAGACTATGCCAAATGCTTCACTACCGCCAAGATTTATGACGTGAATTGTTTTGCCTCGATCCACAGGACTGTCATAGGAGGAAATGAGATTAGCTTGACTCAGTGTTCTCAGCAAATCCATCTTGACTGTTTAATCATCTGTTATCTTTTAGGTGCTTACAAATAATTTTGCCACTACTGTTTTTCCAAAAGAAAAAAAAATTAGACTGATTTATAAGTCTTCAGCCCTTCCTCCCCCACGTATCTTTTCGAAGATTTATGTCATTTTGGTCTTTTCTGAGTCTTTTGTCACCTCTCCACCCTCTAAGTTCTCAAAACAATTATTGATGGCAGAGATTTAATGAGCCTACTCTGTTAGTATGGTTTCTGTGCCAAGCCATTCATTATCATCAGACTTGCCCAACTATTCTCCAATGTTGTTTTATCCTGCAAAAAGCTGAGAGCTTCTCTCTCTGTCCCTGCTATTAAATATGATAGAACACTGGTCACAGTGGATTCTTTTAGCAAAAAATAATTTTAAAAAAGCATTAAATACTGAGGCCATTTTAAATTATTTTCTGTCTTGTCATTTTCTTGTGTTCAGTTGTGGGCCAATACTTTGATATTTTTTCTGACTGCTACTGTATTTATAGAAAAAATCAAAGTCTTTTGAGGCCCTATAGTAATTACCATGAATTCTGTACCACAGCTTTTATCTTACACATTAACGTGTTATGCCGTTTATATTTAGAAGCTCAGCCCTAATTTTCATCTCCTTTTAGAACAGGCAGCAATGAAAATAATGATTTACGATACTAGTAGTAACATAGTAGTACCAGTACTAAAAATGTAGTAGAAGACTGCACTTTCTCTTCAGTGAATAGTTTCCCAGTAGAACTTCTAAATTTTTCCTTTAGTGAGTGCTGTAGGTTAGTCTGAGTGGGGAGCTAAACCCCAGTGGAATGGGGAAGAGGTAAAAGTAAGAAAACTTATGGGTCAAGATAAAGTTTATTAGGTAAAGCAATAGATGTGTGCACAAATAAAGCAAATAAGGAATTCATTCACTACTTTGCATTGGCAGGCAGATGCTCGGCTATTTCCAGTAAAGCACAGCTTCATCATGTGTAACTACCTGGGAAGATGAATGCCATTAACTCCAAATGTCCCATCTCTCTCCTCTTTTCCCCTGTTTTTATTGCTGGTCATTACATTATATGGTGTGAGGTAGCCCTTAGATCTGTCAGGGCCAGTTGTTCTGGCTGTGTTTCCTCTCAGCTTCTTGTGCGCCGCAACCTACTCACTAACGGGGCAGCATGAACAGGAAAGGCCATGATGCTGTGTAAGCATCCCCCAGCAACAGTAAAACACTGGTGTGTTAACAACACAACTTTGATCACAAATCCAAAATGCAGCACCATATGAGTTATTATGAAGAAAACTAACCTTACTCAAGCCAAAACCAGTACTGGAAGGAAAGAACTGTCTTTCTACTTCGGGTTTCCTTCTTTTGGAGGCTGTAATAACACTGAATTTATTGAAGTTCTTTTTCTGAAATTCTCCATTTCTGCCTTCTTCTCTGACCTTTCTTTTGCTGAAGACAACACAATCCTCACTCTGCATAATACTTTCAGCACATTCCTCCCTGCTGGCTCAAATCCAATCTATGAGAGTTTTCTCTTTTGTCGTTTTCTTCCAAATCCTGAACCAAATTTTACCACCTGTATTTCCAGACCTTCCCAGTCAGTCTGTCATTTGGTAGATACCAAACAACAGCTGTTGGTCAATTAAAATCCCCTTACTGCTATTAGAACTTGGGATAATTTTGTTAGCTGCTTGAAAAACTGTGCCTCTTTCATCTTCACGACTTAAAAATAAAATCTATGTTTGCATCACACATTTCTCATTTAGAGAAATGGATGTAAGAGCTAGCGTGTGCATCTTCGGTAACCTGGGAAAGGATCGTACATCTTTCCTTCCTTGTTGAAGAAGCCCCTTGGTTAGTCCACTTGTGAATAGTTTCACAAAGCCCTTATTCTACTGAGTAAATTATGATTTGGTTATGTAACAAGAATTCAATTTTCTGCTTGTGTCATCATCTCTTGCAGTAATAATAAATGTACCTGTTCTTCTTCTCCTCCCATTTCTGACCTTTTATTGAATTAATATTCTTCTTTCCGTTTTTAGATCTTTGTGATGTCCACCTTTGTTTATGCCTCTTTTGATACTTTTCCATAGCTTCATTTCTTTCTGACATTATGACTTGGAAGTTCTCCTTCCCGCTGTAGCAAGCCTGTAGACAAAGACTTCATGGTGATCTGGCAAGCAGAGGTAAATTCAGACTAATTCTTGGTGTACACAACCATATTCTGGGTTGCATCAAGAGAAGCATGACCAGTAGGTCAAAGCAATTCTGCCCCTCTACTCTGCTCTTGTGAGACCTCATCTGGAGTACTGTGTCCAGTTCTGGGGCCCCCAGCACAAGAAGGACATGGAGCTGTTGGAGAAGGTCCAGAGGAGAGCCACAAAGGTGATCAGAGGGCCGGAGTACCTCCCTTACAAAGACAGGCTGAGGGAGCTTGGGCTCTTCATCCTAGAGAAGAGAAGGCTCCAGGGGGACCTTATCGTGGCCTTCCAGTTCCTGAAGGGGCCTGCAGGAAATCTGGGAAGGGACTTTTTAGAAGGGCATATAGCGATGGTACAAGGGGAAAAGGCTTTAAACTGGAAGAGGGTAGATTTAGACTAGATATTAGGAAGAAATTCTTTACTGAGAGGGTGGTGATACACTGGAACAGGTTGCCCAGTGAGGCTGTGGATGCCCCCTCCCTGGAAGTATTCAAGGCCAGGCTGGATGTGGCTGTGAGCAAGCTGGCCTAGAGGGAGGTGTCCCTGCCTATAGCAGGGGAGTTGGAACTAGGTGATCTTAAGTGTCCCTTTCAACCCAAACCATTCTATGATTCTACTGCGCACTGTGAATTTTATCCTCCTGCTAAAATCAAATGGAAGGACTTAACATTGCTAGTATATGTCATCAAAATATTGCAAAACATTTTACAAGCAGATTTAAGAAAAGCTATGCTGAAATGGACAGCCAGTGTCTCTAAGAAGAAGAAAATGACTAAAACTTGAAAACACCCTACAGATCTACTTCAATTTTAGAGCTAATTTTCCACTTGAATTCTGTATTTCTTACAAAGTATACATCTTAGGAGTTCAGTCAACTGTGACTGTTCTCCCATAACAGGAAGGAAAATGTGTGTAGAGATCTTAGAGTTACTTGAGTTCTGATTATAGGCAATAAGAAGCCTTTCAGAAATGAAAGCAAGCTTATCCCTGTGCGCTAGAAAGGTACCTTTATTTCTTACTATAAGCATTAAGTGCATCTTCCAAAGTAAATAAGATTGCCATGTGGCACTCTGAAATATGTTAAAGAATAGGTATTTATGAATAGCTACTTAAGTGAATTTCCAAAGCAAGACTGTCATGTGGCACTTTGAAATATGTTATATAATAGTTATCTTTGAATAGCTACTTCAATGAACTTCAATTTTTTTCCTTTTTTTTTTGACCAGCAATTTTAAATTTTTACTTGGTTTATGTATACAGAACTGTGAACTATAGAGAAACGGACTGATCTCTAAACAAAACCTCTAGCTTAGCACTATTACCAGAGCCATATATCAGCTCTGTTTTACTGTGACTTGAACAAAGAAATAAACATTTTCAGTCTACAGATGTGTATCCTTCAATCTAGCATTTGTATGGAAAAGTCCACCTACAAGATGAGTTGCAAAATAATACTTTCTTGTCAATCTCTTTGTGGCAGTCACGGGGAGTCAGTGTGGCTAAAACAGTTGAACCACATGTCTTGTCCCTACCTGTTCCATAGTTAATGCCAACACAACACACTGTTGTTTGCTCTGCATTCACAAGTCATCCTGAAGAGATTATGAGAGACAGAAAATCTTTGCCAGGATCCAGCCACCAGACAGAGCTGCGATCATTAGCAAGGCTGAGGGTAACAGGGTCATCTCAGATTTGTGTGATGTTAAGCTGCAGAACTACATTCTAGCAGCAGATAAAATTGAGCTCTGTCATGATGATGGAGAAAAGCCTGCTCAGTAGAGCTTGTTGTCATCGCTGGAACATTTGGAGAATGCTAAGCAATCTTGCTCCCGTAAATTGTTCAATAGCAGGAATGATGTCTGGGTATCTCAGGCACAGCCAACAGGAATATCAAAATCCAAAGACCTGACTTGCGTTCCTATTATTAAAAATAATGAATAAACATGAAAGAGAGTATCTCTTGGTGACTTTGGGTATGAGATAGAACTAACACCTGCAGACATCCATCCTTTCCTCAACTGGAAAAATGAAACAAAACTTTGTGGGTTACCAAGACAAAAATGATTGATTCTGCATTACAGGAGCAAGTAAGGGAACCAAATATTATGGCAATTTTATTGTCAAGCAAAAGGAAGAACCATTATTACATGGAGCAGCTGTGATCCCAAATCAGTCCTGAACATCAGGCATATGTTTCCATTTTATGAAAGGGCTCATCTGTCTGACAAGGGCTGGTTTAGACTTGAAACTTTTGCTGGTTTGTTAGTTGTGGTAAATGGTGAGATCTCGCCATACAAAACAGTATAAAACCTCCTGTTGTCCTTTTGAGCTGGTCTCTTTTTATGACCAAAAGGGATTCCTCAGTGAGGCAGGTATGTAAATGTTAGCTAAAAGATACTGAGGCTAGCAAGGATAGAGACACTGACTTTATGTAAAGTGAGCAAGCTATAGCCGAGCCTTAGATGTAGCATGAAACATAGCACCATGAGAACTAAGCCTTTCTGCTACTTTCCTTGAGTAGCTCCCTGCTCAGTCTTTCAGCTTCAGAGAGTCTGATTTTAACTCTTTATTCTTGATCCATGTGATCTTTGTACGCATGGAGGAGTGAAGGCCATGTGATGCCAGCTAGGGCTGCTGCAGGGAAGGCACCACTGGAGACTTTCAAGGGGAAGCAGTGACCATTTTACCTTCCTGGTGTTTCAGAACAGAGAAAAGTGAGCATGTATTTGAACAAACTTACTGACATAGCATTCCCAATCCAGGTGTGGTGTTTGGTTCTACACTGTATAACTTACTCAAAGTAGCTAATGGAAAAGTTTTGGAAAGTGAGAGATGCGGAGGGGGAAAAAATAAGAAGAAAAAGTGACAACAGTAAGTCATAAAATGAGTATTAGTTTTCAGTATGTGAGTATAAGAGAAATAAAAGATCCTAAAACTATTTCACAAGTGGATTTGAGTGTTAAGTTATTGTCTGAGCAATTACTTTCTGCTCATTTACAATTTGTGAGGTTCTACAGGCCTGATATTAAGTAGGAAGCAAATTCTTTAGAAAAAATCTTTACTGTTGAGATATAAGCAACTCAGAGACAGATGAAGCTGTCCAATACAAAAACAGACCTGCAGGATCCATACAGGACTGTTTCACCTCCACAGATAATTAACTGCTTTATTGATGTTGTGGTTAGAAGAGAGTCTTATGATCAGAGCCCGACCGTTATATAGCTGAGGTAGAAAACACAGCCGTTGCTGCCTCAGCTAAAAAGCTTTCTCCAATTAAGCACCCTTTTTCAGTGGAAGTACTCTTTCCATGTCATCAATCACGCTTTAATACAGGTTTGTTAAGTCTTACATTATAAGACAGATCTCCTACCCCTTAATGCTTCCTCTCTGAACCTGCCTACATTTTTCACTGAAGAACTTCATAAAAAAATGAGGAAAGATGAGTTTCTACATCAAAGAATTCCTCACATCAAAGCCGACGTGGAAATAACTCTGTGCAACTTTTTGGTCCTGTTATTTATTTATCGTTGGCATGCACTGAGGCCTGCTGTCCCTGTGTCCACACATACTCCCCAGGGCCACCGGCATCCTGGCTGCCCAAAGCCAGCTGGTGGGGCTGGAGCTCCTGACACAGGGTGGTTTGGGGCTCCCTGGTTGTGTTCAAGGCGGGCCACCACGGTGGCAGCTGAGGTGTGAGGAGCTGCAGCCGCTGCCCTTGGGCCACCCCGCAGCCGGGCCTCGCTGGGATCTGGCGCAGCTCCCCCGGGGCTCCCGCAGCCTTGCTGCTCCGTGGGCTGCTGAGGGGCGAGGGCTGAGGGCTGACCGGTGGTGTATGAGGTAAGCGAGGCCGAGGGCGACCGCCCGCAGACGGCTCCGTCACCGGCGCCGGGTCCCCCCTCGGCGGCTTTCCGTCAGCCCCCGCGGGGCCGTATAAAAGGCGGCGCGGCGAGCGAGGAGTAGAGCGTGGCATTGCCCCGCCCGGCCGGTCCCATGCAGCCCGCCATGATGATGTTCTCCAGCAAGTACTGGGCGCGGAGGGGCTTCTCGCTGGACTCGGCCCTGCCGGAGGAGCGCCCGGGCGGCCTCACTGTAAGTGGCGGGGCTGGGACCGGAGCGGAGGGGGGATCCGGAGGTAGGGCAGCGAGCTGCCGGCCCGTAGGGTTAACTTTGCGGCTGCAGGTACCGCTGGCGGCTGCTGTGAGTCTAACGGGTGCTGCTTCCCAGCGCTGCCGAGAGGGTGTCCTCAAGCAGCAGCGAAAGTTTCGCTAGAAAGGCAAGCACGGAGGATAACCGCGCTGCTGCAGCGCTCTCAGAACACGGGAGCCCAGTACAGGTGTTTCCGAGCGCCAAGGCTGTGTCAGAGAGCGCTTACAAACCTCGCAGCGTGACGCTTCAAACGTGTTTGATGGCAGTAAGTGGCAGTCAGAAAGGTGCTCGTGGGCAGCAGCGCGGCTCCGCTGCGGGCAGCTGGGACCGTGCCGCCGGTGCCGGCGTGTCCCCACGGCTAAGCGGCTTCGAGTAGGCTTACACTGTTAATAACGGGTGCTGATGGTCTCATCCGCTCTGAATGGAGTGAATATTTCGGGTTTTCAAAACTTAGAGCCCATAAAATTGTATGTCAAATTTGCACCGTGTGGAGGCTTTGATAATTTGAGTAGAACCCACGGGATGTGCTTGCTTGTACCAGTTGTGAACTGGCCTTACAGGAAAATGTATAATATCCTTGTGTTTGTATGTGCTTTATTTCTGTCAAAAATGTTGAATTAAATGGGATCCGTCTGTTTTACAGTTTTTGTTTGAGTTACTTTCTTTGAGTTATCTTGTAATTCACTCCTTTGTTCCCAAGTACTCACACTTGCTCCAGATAACTCATTTTCATCAGGATGGTTGATCTGCTTGCCATTAAAACACATTATAATTAAATAATAGGCATGGCTGATAAGATTTGAGCTCTTGCAGTATCACAGCCTCTTCAATAGGGTTCGTAATGATTAGCTAGTCTGGTTTTCTTATGCTTGAGAGAGGCTTTCAGTCATCGCTTCAGATAATGCTCGTTTTGAAGTAGTGCTGAACCTTGGGCAGTCTTGGAGGGTGCCAGGTGCCCTTGTTTCCCTGAAGAATCAAGTGGTACTGAAGTGCAGAGGATGACTGTGATCCTCTGTGTGTAGCTTCCTGGAAACAGCATACAGTGAAGAAGCATGGATGCTATATAAACAGCATCTGTGCACTTCATATAGATGAAAGCTTCTCAACCAAATCCCAGATATTATTGAAGTTAAAGCCAAAGTGACATTCCACTAGATTGTCTGTCCCTAAGCAAACCCCTCAGAGGGAAGAATCACATAAGCTCAATTACTAAAAAATAAAAGTGCTTGAGTGTCTTCATGTACCGCTCCACAAGCAGAATTACTTTTTCCAAATGGTTTAAGTATGATCTGATAAATGATGAGAAGAGACCACGGAGAACTCTGAGTATGTGCTGAAACTAAGCTGGGTAGTTTAACCTGTGCTGTTTTAAGGTGTAGCTTTTGGTAAGAAGATGCATTTCAACTAGCCCTTCTTTTAATTCAGTCCATTCTTGTGCTTTTAATGTATGTATGTATTCTGAGGCATTTGTGTGTGTGTATGTATATATGTATGTGTATATATATGTATATATATATACATATATATGTATATATACATATGTGTGTGTGTATATATATGTGTGTATATATATAATATGTATATATGTATATGTATATATCCAGTGGGAGCTGAATATCCAGTGGTCTCACACAGCAGACAGACGTCTTTCAAAGTGGACTGGGGTCAGGTAGAAAAGCAAACCAGTTTGACATGAGCCATGTGGCTGCATTGAGATGGATGTGATGCAAATACCTCATCTCTGTCAGCAATATCTATTTCTAAGAAAACTATCTTAGCTAATCCAGTTTGGAAAAGGAATCAGACTAAAGTTTACTAATTTCTTTTTCTTGGGACAGAAAGCTCCTTATCAAACATAATGTTTTTTTGGAAGCACAGGGAGACTTTGCTAAAGCCCATTGCTTTAGATAAAGCCACAAACGTCATGCAGGTGGTATAACCCACTTTGGCAGCTGTACCTGTTGGGGAAGAAAATTGGAATAGAGACTTAACTTGGCTTTAACCAAGTGTAGAGACCTGTTCAAAAATTCTACCCCGTTCTTGAGTTATTTTCTACAGGTTACCAAAGAACTGTTAGTAGTTGTGGAATCGTTGTATATGTCTCTCAGTTTAAGTTCATGTCTTTTAGTGTCCATATTACAGGTGATACTGTTTTTTAAAAAGTGGTGAGCATCTCACTGAGGACAGCATTTGTGAGTCACAACCTGGTTGTTGGAAAATGCAGACTGGTTTTTGAAAATCCTGGTCAGTATTATCAGAACTGTTTGCAGAGCCTATAAGGCCCAACTTGCTGTTCTGTTGCATCTGAATGGAATTTAAGTTAACTGAAAAAAATCCACAGTTTTTGGAAACTACTGGATGAGATTTGGTTTGAAACAAAGTTTTCACCTCCTTGATTAAGAGAAGATTGTAGATTATTTTCTCAGGAGAAATGACATTACACAGCAACATTAACTGTACTACAACAGTTAACAAACTTTATATTTTAAATTTAATGAACATGGCTGATCAATAAACCCCAGCAGTGGAAGAAGGCTCAGTAGCGATGGGCAGGAGGATGTGCCTGTGGAGCTCGATGAATAAGGCTGAATGTGAGTGACCACAGCTGCTGCAAAAAGCTAATCTTACCTTGGCACAGGGTACTAGGGAGTGGTCTCTGCTTTAGATACATGGCTGCCATCAGTTACATAGATCGACTGTTGATGTAAATGTCTCTCCCAGAGTTCCTTAGAGTATGAAATGTCTCCTTGAGTTAGCCTGACCGGTATGTTGGAAGTGAATACATGGCTCAGCCCTATATGGGTATGAAAACTACATCGCTAACAGAATAACTGCAAGGAGATCAGTGGCCTCAATCCATGTATTCCTTTCCGGTGACTGGGTACGCCCAGCATAGTGACAGTGAGCACAGGATCAGAGAATCATAGAATTGTTTGAGTTGGAAAGGACCTTTAATGACCATCTGGTCCAACTCTCCTGCACTGAACAGGGACACCTACAACTAGAACAGACTGCTCAGAGCCTGGTCCATCTTGACCTTGAATGTCTTCAGGGATGGGGTATCCACCTCTCTGAGCAGACTGTTTGACTGCCTCACTGGCCTTATTGTAAAAAAACCAAACAAACAAAGAAAAAACCAAAAACAAAACCCTTTTTTTTCTTACATCCAGTCTAAATCTGTTTGAAACCATTTCCCCTTGTCCTATCGCAACAGACCCTGCTAAAGAGTCTGTCCCCTTCTTTCTTATAGTCCCCCTTTCAGTACCAACAGGCTGCTCTCAGATCTCCTGGAGCCTTCTCTCCTCCAGGCTGAACAGCCCCAGCTCTCTCAGCCTGTCCTTACAGGGAGGTGTTCCATCCCTTAGACCATTTTTGTGGCCCTCCTCTGAACACACTCCATTAGGTCCATGTCTCTCATTTACTGAGGACTCCAGATCCGGACACAGTATTCCAGGTGAGGTCTCGATGGTGCAGAGTCAAGGGGGCAGGATCACCTCCCTCAACCTGCTGGCCATGCTGCTTTTGATGCAGCCCAGAATAAGGTTGGCTTTCTGGGCTGTGAGGGCACATTTCAGGTGCATATTCAACTTCCTATCCACCAGTATCCCCAAGTCCTCCTTGTTAGGGCTGTGCTCCATCCTTTCATCCCCCCAGCTTGTACTGATAGCAGGGGTTGCCGTGACCCATGTGCAAGATCTTGCACTTGGATATGTTGAAGCTCACGAGGTTCTCCTGGGCCCATAGCTGGAGCCTGTTTAGGTCTCTCTGAATGACATCCTGTCCTTTGGGCGTGTCAGAAGTACCACACAGCTTGGTGTTGTTGGCAAACTTGCTGATGGTGAGCTTGATCCCACTGTCAGTGTCATTGATGAAGGTGTTAAAGAGCCTTGGTCCCACTACTGACCCTTGAGGAACACCACTTGTCACTGATCTCCATCCACACATGGAGCCATTGGCCACCACTCACTGAGTGTGATCTCGCAACTTGTAATAGACAGACCAGTAATGCAAATAACATTGATGTTGTGATTGAACTGTTTACTGAGATTGCAGTTTTTTGCTAAGTATAACTTGCATTTGTAGTCTGTTTTCAGTGTGTTAAGTATCACTATGCTAAATCACAATTCCTGTGTAACATCACGCATCATCAATTAAGTACACTTCATACTAAGCATTATGCGCCCCACATGTGGAACGTCTAAAAGCAGCGGGTCAGAGAGTATTGGACTCTTGACAATAGATAATAAAGAAATACAGACCAGTAAAAATCATCTTGGACTGACTTACAGATAGAATAGTATCACTGTAATTAGTAGTTTTGTGGTAATTCTGACCATCATCTCCGTTCGCTTAATTTATTACTCTTAATAGCGTTACCCTAAAAAATCAATATATTTGTGTCCTATCTATATATATATGTCTGTGATTCCGGTTTCAGGTAAATTAACTTTTAAGTCTGGATGGGTTCAGTTCAACTATTTTCTAACAAAAATTTCTCTTTATGTAATATGTCTTACTTTTGGGAAATACCCTTTTGCAACTGAATCAATGCTGTTCTTTATCCACTTGTAGATAAATAGATCAAGCTCTGGGAAAAATGAGGAGAAAAAAGGCAATAAGGGAAATGGGAAAGGCGAGTCAGTTTCTGAAGGTGGAAAGACGGCTGTGGTGTTTTCCTTGAAGAATGAAGTTGGAGGATTGGTGAAAGCTCTCCGGCTCTTCCAGGTAAAGCTTACATATCATTGAGCTGATCAGATGAGGAAGGATAGTAAGGTCAGGCTCTTTGTTGGTATAAATTAATGCACCATGGAGTGCAGTTACTTTTAGTGAATCCGCAGCGTGTAACTTCAGGCTTTATGGGTCGTTCAGCAAAGCATTTAAGACTCTCAGAGAATTTTCTGGAACAAAGTTTAACTGTGATGTTGATATTCGCACTATTCACTTTAGATTTCCAAAGTGTGATTCTCAGCACCGTAAATTAGGTTTGAAGTTCTCTGTACAGACCACAATGAAAGGAAGCAGTTTCAGAGAGCAGTTCAGAGTCTGAATTATATGCTCAAAGTCAGATGGTGATGACAGCCTTGTTGCAGGACAATGTTTGGTCATAAATTTAAGTGCACCTTTAAGTGCTTGCAGGGTCAGAGCTTCCTGTCTAACTAGAACTTAAATTGTGAAGTATTGGTTTCCATATAGATCCCCATGCAGTTGGTGGTTTTCAGTCAGAATGCTGGTACTCTCTGTAGTCTGCTTACCTTATTAATGCATTGAAGAGGACTTGAAGGCGTCTCTGACGACAACTCAGGCAAAGCACCATGATGAAAGCCTTAGGCTGCTCAGTCTGTGCAGTGAAGAAAATGTTAAGAGGTGATTTGGAATCTAGCTCTTCATGCTTAACTGTCAGAGGGGTATAATTGTGGGAGCACGGGAAGTTACCAATTCTAAATTAGAGGAGCTGGCTCTGGGAGCATATTCCCAAGGCTGATGCAGATATCTAGACTGCCCAGATATTGAAAGTGGAGTGAGCTGAGCACCTGGGAGGGAGATTACATGAAACCAGGTTGCAGAATGGAAGCAGGAGAAGGATAAGTGAGCCAATAGGAGCTGCAGGAAGAGACATGTTTTCAACACATCTTCTCTCCGAAGTGTTAACTGCAGCTCTGGCTTAAATTCTTCAATGGGTTCAGACCTGAAATCTTGAATATACATGTCAGCTCTACCTTCTTGAGAACAACTTGCTTACAATTCATTCGGCTTTCTAAAATGTGTTTGGAAGATGTTGCAGAGAGATCAACTGCATTCACATAGTTGCTGAGCAATCTGAGAATGGGAAGGGCAGGATTATGTTGTCTTCTAAACCTAGGGTAAATCAAAGCCACTTTCTCTACTTCAGAAGAGAATGTCTGAAACCATTATCCCTGTGTCAGCTGAAAAGGGGTCCTGTGGCCTGGGTTATTCAGGAAGAGATCATCAAAATGATCCTGCTTGGCTTTTGTAATCTGCTGGTCTACAAAGAGCAGATTCAAAGCCCTCAGCAAATGGGGTCTTTTCCTTCTGTGAATTTGTTGCATGAATGTGTTAGCTAAGGAGATGCATTGTATGCGTACTTTATGGAGTGTGCCACTGAAATTGTTACCTACTATGTGGATTCACATGTCGAAAATCAGAAACTGTTGGTTGCCTGTATGAGAGGGGACCTTCATTTGAAACTTGGAAAAGCTTTCCTGAGGAATATGCCATCAATATTGCAATCCTAACTGATATGTCTACGTTTAACCCATTGTTTATTCTTTCTGCAGGAGAAACATGTGAGTATGGTTCATATTGAATCACGAAAATCGAAGAGAAGGAACTCAGAGGTAGAAATTTTTGTGGACTGTGACTGCAGTAAGAAGGAATTTAATGAACTAATCCAGTTGCTCAAGTTTCAAACTAATATCGTGTCTCTGAATCCACCAGAAAACATCTGGACTGATGAGGAAGGCAAGGCTACTTCTGTATCATTAGTTTATAGCCTCACAAATGTTTTGCACAGTTATAGCCGTAATCTTATATTCAGTATATTTAACTCACATTCTATCTTCTGCAGATCTTGACTGTGTCCCTTGGTTTCCTCGGAAGATATCTGAATTAGACAAATGTTCACAAAGAGTTTTGATGTATGGATCTGAGCTGGATGCAGATCACCCTGTAAGTGTAACGTACAATTGTACTGTAGATAATTTGTTCACATTGTTTGCCAGTCAAATAAAACTCCTGTTGACTGCTGGTTTTGAGTGCTTTTCTGAGTGTGGTTGGTATTTAGTTCTGTTCAGTGTTTTCAGTGAATTAATTATCCTTTTCTGTAGCTGGACATGAAAGAAGGAAGTCCTCCATAAAACCTTCTCTTGAACAACTTCCTCCTCTTTTTTTTTTGCTGTTTTCATTTATTTACTTTTTATTTAGCTGGTTGTTAGAAGTTTTCAGACAAACAGAGTTTAGATCAATGTGACGTTAGGTTCTGTCACATGTGGCTCTTAGATAAGAATAGATATTAACTTAGTTGTCAGAAAAAAAGAATTATGGAAAAAGACTTCCTGGCCATTCAGGAGAAAATTGCAAAATAAAACAGCAACACATTCCTGTTTCTGTGTGCAGAAAGGAATGCAGCAGATGGGAAGGTGTCTCACATTGTTTCCTGACTTCAGTGACAGGAGTCAAGCTCCCATTTCACATAAGTGATACCTGCAGTGGTGCCAAATGCTCAGTGTAAAAGACAAAAAAAAAAAAAAAAAAAAAAAAAAAAAANAAAAAGGTTTGTTTTATTCCATTTGGCTCAAGTCCATCCATGCTTAACATCTAATTCTTTAGACAGCAGATGATTGCAAGCATTTGTGTTAAGGGATTTTTGCTTGTTTCAAATCGAAGTTTCCACCTTTGGACCCCTTGGTTGAGCAATACTAATGGCAACTAATTGTATTATTCCTACTCTGAAAGCTGAATTCAACTGGTATTATAGGAAGCTTCAAGCTGAAAGGAAGGAATGAACTGAAGTTCCTGAATGTGAGCCTTTCCTGCACTGTGGGCCTGCAGTTTGGAAGCATGTTCCTGGGTCTTGATTTCTGCCTCGTGCTTCTTAATGAGAAGCTAGGATTTACCTACTATTTTCTGAGAATGGAAAAATCTGTTGATTACCTTCAACCATTAACAGTAATTTGGTTCAAACAGAGGCCTTAATGGCAACTCATTCTAGCCTTGAGTTGATGATTGTGATGAGCCATTTGATACTGTTTTATGTTCTGAGCTGGTGCCTTCATTAAATAGTTGAGTGCTCTACTGAAAATCTGCCTTCAGTTTTACAGACAATGAAAAAAGACATTTGCATTATATGAATATATATTTTACACTTGAGGGAACTCTTATGAACATAATTTACACACCATTTGTTAGCGTATGCAGTACACTAGATATTAGAGATGGGGAAAAAACTATAAAATCTGTGATAGGCCTTTCAAATGCCGGTTCTGGTGCCTGCTCTTTTCCTTCACGGTAGTTTATAGATGCCAGACCAAAGAGAATTACTCCATTATGGAATCAGTATAGCACTAGTTTAGGTTCTAACCCATTCCATTATTGGCTAATGGTTTCAGTCTTGATTTCACTGCACGTGCTGGACATTCAAGTCCCCTGTGTTGTCATCTATCCCATTTTCTGTTGTATGTTACAGGTGAGTAACGTAATGGTAGTGTAAAAGGTATTAAGTAGACAGACACGCTCCAAAATGTCACAAGTTTTTGCCTGTCAAAAAGCTTCTCTGTATGAGCAGTGTTGATTATAACATCATTCTTGACTGTTCTGTAGCATTTCACAGGAGGGTGCTATGCCCCACTGAAAGCAGGCCACAAAAGTGCGGGATTAGGAAGGCAAGCAGTTGTTTGAGTTCATGAAGTAACTGATCTCACAATAGTTATGCACAGCAAGTCGATAACAAAATGAATGTCATGTTAAAAAAAAAAAAAATCATATAATCATAGGATGGCTTGGGTTGGAAGGGACCCCAAGGATTGTCAAGTGCCAACCCCTCTGCCACAGATAATAGACCAGGCTGCCCAGGGCCACATCCAGCCTGGCCTTACAGACTTCCAGGGATGGGACATCCACAACCTCTCTGGGCAATCTAGTCCAGCACCTCACCATTCTCTTGGTAAGGAAGTTCCCCCTGACATCTAATCCAAATCTACCTTCTTTTAGTTTATAACAATTCCTCTTTGTCCTGTCACTGTCTGCCCATGAAAAAAGTTGATTTCCCTCATGTTTATAAGCTCTCTTTAAATATTGGAAGGCTGCAATGAAGTCTTCCCCCAGCCTTTTCTTTTCCAGGCTGAACAAGCCCAGTTCCTTCAGCCTATCTTCATAGGAGAGGTGCTCCAGTCCTTGAATTGTCCTTGTGGCCTTCTCTGGACTCTCTCCAACAGCTCCACATCCTTCCTGTGTTGGAGGCCCCAGACCTGGACACAGTACTTCAGATGGGGCCTCACAAGGGCAGAATAGAGGAGGACAATCACCTCTCTTGCCCTGCTGGCCACCCCTCTTCTGATGGAACCCAGGATACCATTTGCCTTCTGGGCTGCAAGTGCACACTGCTGGCTCACGTTAAGTTTTTCATCAGTCAGAACCCCTAAGTCCTTCTCAGCAGGGCTACTCTCAAGGAGTTCTCCAAGCTTGTATACATTGGATTGCTCAGTGCCTGAAGGGTGTTGCATAAGGCCTTTGCTGTTCCGCGTGAGAGTGGAGGCTTGAATTCTTTCTGCAGTCCTCTGACGTTTTCCCTTGCTCTGCCCTAGCAGCACAGCTTTGGTTATGGGGCCATAAAATACCTTTTGAGTTTTCTCATGCAAACTCATAAACATTTCAAATCAAAATACATTGTGTTTTCATTCCCTTTGCTGATCTGTGTTTGTGAGCAGTAAGGAAAAAATGTGTTTTACTTTTCAGCTGTGACTAGGTGATGGGAGCAGCCCATTTAAGTCATGGCACTTGAGGAAATTTAAATGCACTTTCTGAGCTACTTATTGTGGCACTTAGATAACTTTACTTTTTTCCATCTTCAAGAGGTTAAAAGTCCTGCTTTGAAAGTAGGTAGCTCTTTTGTAGTCTAAAACCTGAATTGTCTAAATTTTTTTGTAGATATAGAAGAGAATGTTTTGATTTTGAATAGCTTGAAGGGCTGTTACTGACTAGTCTGTATGTGTAATACAGCTCTTTTGCACTTAATATGCAAAAAGTAAGAACCTGCTATAGCTTAATATGTAGGGAGTTTGATCTACAGTTCAAATTGGAGCATTGTGTGTATTTGCTGTTGGAGGCTGTTGGCTCAGTCTCTAATGTGTTGGTTAAGATGGCAACTGCTGAAGTAGCAACTTCAAAATGAGTTACTTGTGAACTCTTGGCACCTTCTGTCTTCTAGTGATGACAGATGTATTAAGAAAAGGTCAGTTATTCTGCTTTATGCCTGCCTGTAGATCTCCATACAGATTAAGGAAAACCTGCATGAGATGAAATGACAGGAAAACAGTTTTGCTTTTTCATTGCCTTGGAAAAATGACTACCTATGCACAAACCTATCTTAAAAACACCCCTGTGGGACTTTGGTGGGGGAAAAAGGCAAAATATATTTTTCTCTTACAATCCGTAAGATGGTGTTAATCAAAATACAGTATAATTTGGTACTGGGTAAACACTTTAATGATTTATAATTCTCACAGCTAATTTTCTGTCTTTGTTATAAATTACTTTCTTCTTCCTTGCTTAAGGGATTTAAAGACAATGTCTATCGACAGAGAAGAAAATACTTTGTGGATGTTGCCATGAGCTATAAATAGTAAGTACTGGTATAATTCTTCCCTGGGCTGCTGACTAGTTAGAATTCATGCTCTACTTAATTCTGTAGCAGGAAGTTTTGCAGTAGACAAAGTCATCCTTTAAACTACCACTGGTGCAGCCTATGCAAACCTGATGCTTGAAATCCTGTTACATTTTCAGAACAGATACAGGCAAGGAAGGAAAGCATTTGAAATGCAAGCACTACCTTTTCAGCATTTTATTAATAGCAGATTAAACTTAAGGAACTGTTATCAATGAAAAACTGATGTACTGCTGAATTGCATGTAGCCAGTGTCCCTATGCAGTTGCTGTATGCCAAATCATTATTCACTATTTGAACCATAGAAAGTTGTGCTTCTTGTGAGGAGAACTGTTAGACATACCTGGAATAGCACCCAAAGGAAAGTGGAGTACAATGCTTCACGCAAGGGCCATGTTTGTCATAACAGTTTGATTCCTACCATTGTAACAGGCTGAATTCTCAAAATTAGTCACAATTATGACAAAAAATGAAAATGAATGACATCTCTACCTTTGGGTACAGGATAAGAGTCAGGTCCTGAGCGTCCCAAGATTTGGTCCAAATCTGGGAAAGCTGTAGTTTAGCTTAACAGTTAACTTACCGTTAGCTGTAGCTAGTTGAAAAAGGTAATAATAGGAAATGATTCTTTTCTTTTCATGCACTTAACATGCTGGATGCTGCAAAATGCCTTTTATGAATGTTGTTACCACAGCTATAAACTTCCCAGAATTCACTAAGTGGATTTCCCTGTAGTTTATAAGGAGCTGGTGTCTATGTATAAGTATGCTGTTTGTGGTTCCACCTTCTGATCTTTTTCCATGTCAAGTCAGTATTTTCTATTTGCTGCCATCCCTGTAAGTTAGGAAACTTTCTGTGCTACCTGCAAATACCTACTGTGTTGCAATTTTCTTCTCAAGTAAGGATTCAGCTAATTCTAATTAGGCTCTGTTTTGTTTGCCTTCAATTTCAGTGGAAAGAGCATGCTAATTTCATGCTCCTTTCCATATTACCATACATTTTCTGATTTTTGCTTTTCTTTTTCTCCTTTGAGATTTCAAAGTATATTGTTTAAAGAATGCAGAGCACAACAGTTATTTTCTCCCTTCACGAAAGGCGTATCCTATCAGGAAGCAATTCAGAAAAGCATTTTAGAAGTTTTTTTGGTTCTGCTTTCTTTGTTCTTATTGTAAAGTTAATTCATGAGCTGTAGAAGACTGGAGGTTGCGACTGGAAGACTAAGTCTACTTTGTAACCGTATAATCCTAATTATCTTTCTACTTTACTTTTGTTCCATTCCTGTTATTGTGCTGTTACCGATACAGTAAATGTCCAAGCACCAGTGTTTGGTTTCCCTTTCTTCAGCCCACGGTGGCATTTGTTTGAGTGCTCATGGCACTCATCCAGCACACTGAGCTTCTGCATACTGGGACAGGGTGATGGGTGGAGAAGCTTCCCAGGCTCTGTGTTTTGTTCCCTTTGTCAGTGTAAGTCCTAAGCTTAGCCAGTTTTCAGATTAAAGTCGAGGCAAGTTTTTTGTTTACAGCTGATTGATTTTATTTCCCAGTCTCATGCTTGCTGCAGAGTTAGTTATTCTTTCCTAACATTTGCTCCTGTGTGAAATGTCAAGCAGATACCTGTGGATGAGGGCATACTGTGTGTTTCTAGATCTCTCTTGGTAAACTAGGACAGTTCTCCATTTATTACTAAGGAAAATGGTAGTGCCCTGCATCTCACAGCTGCTAAGCTGTTGGCAATGTCTTCCTCTTTTCTCCCCCTCTAAGCTGCCTAAGTGCTGGAAAGGTCCTGCTGGCTCACTGAGCAGTGGTTGGTATTCTGCTAGATGGATTTTTTTTCCCCTAAAACTGCCAAGAAACATCTTTTCAGAAAAATCTTGCGCATCCCCAGAAAAAGAGATAAAAGGAAGGAAAATGCTTTTCCTTCTTTAGATTTTGAAGACTCAATAGCCATTTCTGCAGATTACAAAAATCAAACAATTTGAAACAGAGGTTATTTGGGGGCAAACCTGCTCAGAAATACTCCCTCATCCCAGTGATATTTTCAAACGTTATAAGAGATTTCACACTCTTCATGGTAGCAGCAGGAGCAGGAAAATGAGATTCTTTGAACGTTTTTAGCCAGGAACCAAAAAATGGCTTAGAGGCCACTGATCTGCACAGTTACTTAAAACGTGGCAAAAACTCATTCATACTCCTCAGATCTGACAACATAACTTTTTTAACCCCTTGGACATGCCATATCCACAGAGCTGTACAGTCGGTCTCTGTCTGGATACGTCTGCTCTCAGAGACAGCCTGGGGAGGAGAAAATCAGCTCCAGGAAGACCCTGTGCTGCTACAGCTGAAGTATTTCTGCTACTCATGCTGGTGCGTTCAGAATTAGTTTGGGTGTCTTGACACTACATTGCAGTCTCACTGCACCTTATTCTGTGGTCTGAAGACGACTTACTATTTATACAAAAAGAATAGGTCTGTCAGGAAATGTTGGGAGAGCTTCATGATAATGTAAAATACAATTTTGGTATAAGGACCTCTCTTAGAGGCAAATTTAGAGTGTTGTCACTAACCTCTCAGTATTTCTTCCTCATTGAAAGCTGAGGTTGATGCATTTCCAATTATCATCCTCCAGTGTTTAAAAAAACACACAAACTTGGTTCCTTAAAAAAAGTATTGCAGAGATTTGGCCACAAAAAATCGACTCAAGGAAATGGCTCTGTCAAAAATTGTTGAGTTGAAAATCCTGACTGACGTTTCCTTTATGAGTTGCTGTTCTGTAGCAGTAGATGTCCTTCTTTGATAGAACATAAAGAGGCCTCAGGTGGGGACAGAGAGAAAAACGCTAAGATGTGAACCTAGAGGAGCAGATCTTTGCTGGTGCTGGGTGTTAAAGGGAAAGATGTGTTAATAGAGCACATCAATGAAGATCAGCTCTGTGAAATAAGTGGACCAAAAAAATAAATATTCCTCCCTCCTTCACTTAGCTTATATCCTAAAGATAGTGAGAATGTGTTAAACTTGCTAATTAGCCCTTTGAGACTGATTAGAGATTGCAAAAGTGTTGAGAAAATTAAATCTGGAAGAAAAATGCAAGGCTTATAGAAGGAATTCATAATGTGAGTTGATAGCTCATGACCATGGCAAAATGGAAAGACCCTGTTTTAACAAGGGGAAATAAAAATTCAGGTTAGATTAGCCTTTAATGTCCTTGCAAAGCCAGTTTGCTTGTGGCTGACAAGGCTGTCCTTTGGTGTGATTTATTGGGTGATGAAAGCAAAGTGGGGCTTGTTTGTAAGAGGGTGAGAAAACTGAAAGAATGGCACAGTCCTTCGCTGAGTCTGGCTACCTCCATCCTCTCAGTAAAGAAAGTACTCTTAATAAAGAAAGCAGTATCACCATCATCTTAAAATAAGATCAGTGCTCCTAGGCATAAATTCTAATAAGGAATTAATGTTCAGTGAACCTTATTTCAGTGCTAATGAATTAATTGAAACAATTACTATATTATAAACCTCCTAGTGAACAGTGAAAAAGCTACAGGACCTTGATTTTCTTTATACCTCTCTAATAACATGCTAAATAGAAACTTGATTTTTTTTATTTCAACTGGTGCTCAGATTTCTTCAGCTTTGCTGGGCCAGTGCTGACCTGTACTGGCAGTATCCATAATAGAGGTTGCATCTAGGGAAAAGGGATGAGGCTCCTGTACAGCTCTGGCAGCCCCAGGTGGGTGGAGTAACAGTCTATTTGTACCTGGTGTGTATGATATGATTTAGAGTAGTTCTGTTATGCTTCCCACGAGCTGGCAGGCAGCTTAAGATTGATGGACTGTGCAGGTGAAGACAGATACTGGATCTGAAGGATTGACTCCCACAGCATAACAGACATGGACCCAGTGCAGCTTCTGCTGGTGAGCAGTGCTTCACCACATGCATTGCAATTCTTGTCGTGTCTGCAAAAGAGTGGCTGAAGGAGAACTAGCAGATTTAATGTATTGGATGTTCAGCGCGTCTTTGACAAGTGTGAGTGCCTCATACAAAGTATCCTTTGACTGACAGATACTGCTATGGATCAAAATACTTTGATATAGTGAAAGGCGAGGGGATTAAACAGTAAGTTTTCAATAAAGATAAGGGGACAACCACAAATGAATGTAGGGCAGAGGCTCCTCTCTTTGTGCATGGAGAGACTGCTTAACAGCAGTCGCATGCGACAAGAGGGCTCATTCCTTGTTACCTGGCATGGTGAAGACAGGATTATAAACCAGGAGAGAGCTAGGAGAGAAACTCAACTGCCCTAGCAAATACACAGCACTGTAGTTTTCCTGCTGCAGCGGGATTTCCTTGTGCACCCTGTTGGTGGGCCAGCCAAGGCTCCTGTCTGGGTCTGCAGAGGACACTGCAGCACTGAGCTGGGAGTACCCACAGCGCCAGCACTGTGGCTGGGCTGTGGGAGGTTGGGACCTGGAATCCCTCTGTCTGATCTGTGCTCATCAGCAGTCTGAGAGAAGAGAAGGATACCTGAGGAGATAGCAGATTTCATAGTTGCTTGTAGTAGATTGTGAACGTTAAATCCAGAGAAAGATTATAAAGTTTCTAGAGGGAAGTCATAATGAAAGATGAAGACTATGTCATGGGAAATTCCTTAAAGCTAAATGCAAGGCAGTGCAAATTGGAAGGAGCCCCTCACACTCTGTGCTGTCATTCAGTTTTGAATTAGCTGTAACCACTCGAGGCAAATATTGGATGTCAGAGACAGATCAGCAAGCTCTCTGGGAGGCTCCTGCTCTGCAATTTCTCTGCATGTGTGTAAGGCAGAGGAGGCAGAGAAATTGCACAGAAGAAATACTGAGAGATGTATTTAAAGTCTTAGTTTCACTTATTCTGGGCTGTTGGCTCCGAGGAGGGCTTCCTCATCATGTAATCCTGAATGAATGTGAGGTTCCAAACACACGTGCACAATGGTCTAAATAATAAATATCTGTATTTTGTTGTTTCTATGTGCTTCTAAACATCAAAATGAAAATTGCCTAATTTTCATTTTTAAAATGATAGTCTGTGAATATTATATGTTATAGCGAACGGATAGAGCATGCAATCAACTGATGGTCTTACTGAATGTACAAGTTAAACTGAATTTGGATCTTCAGCTAACCATTACAAAAACAACAGTGGCAGAAAGCAGGGCTATTACTTTGGTATACAAATGCATCACATAAGAAATCCATCTTTCTGATATGTTATGGAAAGCATCTCATTGCTTATTAAGAAGTGCAGTTCTTATGAAATAAATGTAATACGTACAACATAGCATTAGGAAAAAAGTTCTAAGGAAAAGGCATCTAGTTATCGCTTTGAAGTAGTTTGTTTTTTTAACAGGCTCTATGTAGCTATAGTTATTTAAGTAGCACAGAAATTCTGCCATCCAGAGTCAATCTGATTGTATTCAAATATACTCTCTATCCCTTTTTTTTCTTTTTTTTTCCCAACAGTGGTCAGCCCATTCCCAGAGTGGAGTACACAGCTGAAGAAATTAAAACATGGGGGGTGGTGTTCAGGGAACTCAGTAAACTCTATCCCACCCATGCTTGTCGTGAATATTTAAAAAACTTTCCTCTGCTGACCAAGTACTGTGGATATAGAGAGGATAATGTGCCTCAGCTGGAAGATGTTTCTATTTTTCTTAAAGGTAAGATTCATGTTTGATTTATCAGTAGGCAGTTCTTCTTGAAAAGAGTCCTTTCTGTTAGAATGTAATGCAAAGCATATTGAATGGAAGGCTCCCAGTACTATCAGCCAACTGTGGTTTATACTTTTCATGGAAGAGAATATGAAGCTGAGATGACTTAAACAAATAATCACATGCCGCATTGGTGTTGTCCTACACAGGGAGAAAAGTCCTTCTGTATGATGAAAAAGAGCTGAGTTAGCTCTGCTGTTCTGATAACAGAGGGTGGGTGTTCTGGTAACCACAGTGTGTGTTCCCACCGTATCTAGGCAGTTAAGGAAAAAGGAAAATATGAGGCTCTCCTGAATGCTTAAAACCTTATGAAGCTCACACTGATGTATGGAGAAAACTCAGTGGGGTTCCATGGATGATCTACAACTTCTATGTTTTTTTAATTTTTAAATGATCGGAATATTACACATTTAAGCTTGAAAATACTCTGCTTTCTCATCTGTGATGGAAAAGTATCCCATGTGGAAGGAGAAGTGGCAGACAAGAAGAACCTGTTGGTTTTTAACTCTACAGCTGCCAAAGCATTCAGTTAAGATTTTCTCTCCTGGGGTTCCTTCAGCCGTGCATACTTATTCCTTAATCTTCTTCCTCGGGAGCTCAGGAATTAAAATACTTTAAAGACATGTGTTTAGAAAATAATGTTATGGGCTATGAGGTGTTATGTAGAGAAAAAAAGAAAAAGGCTAAGTGTGTTCTCCCAAGCGTGCAAAGTAAATTTTTAACTAAAAGAAATGCAAAATCGATAATGAGAGGCTTACTTTCCCCAGTCCCTGCTTCATCCTTAACTCTTGTTTGTCAATAATTGCATTTACTAATAATTGACTCATTGATCTTTCAATTTTGATGTGTCCTTCTGGGATTCTCATAGACTGCACTATGATCCCTAAGGAATTAGGCTCTTTTTCCTTAACTGGAAACTCAAAAATTACCATATTTTTCACAAATATATTTTTAGACTGAATAGAACACAGTAATATCTGTTGAAGAAACGCTTGGAACAATCTCTTGTAAACACTTACAAGAAATTAAGAATGAGTTTGGGAGAGAAATGTCCTTTTGAAAGTTACTCAATCTGAAATAATTCTCCACTGGGACTAATCTGTCAACTGAACACTTTGTTAAACATTTAAATGAGGACTTCAGATTTGAAATTCAGTATTTTACTGTCACAAAGCAGTATTTATCTGTAAAAATAAGGGCAGGTTTGGTTTAATCCTATTTTGTTGTTTGTTTTGAATACATTTTGCAGAAGTCATCCTCTATTTTGGATAACTTTCTCCTGCTTTGGTACCAGATGTAAAAATCAGACGCTTTGTGATTTGAGAACATCCCTTATGGCACCTTACCTTCCTTTCTGTACAAAGTTATTTAAACAAACTTTGAAGTACCTCGAGCTGTTTTCATTAAACATATGCTAGCAATGCAAAACAATTCTTGTACTTAATAGATGAAGATTATGTATGGTGATCTTCAGCCAAGACTCTCCATGCCATGTTTGTGGTAATTAACTGCCGTTACCTGTTCTTAGAAATTGATATAGTAATATATAATGTGGTCTTTTATTATCTCCTTCACTTCAGAAAGGTCTGGCTTCACAGTGAGACCGGTTGCTGGATATCTCTCTCCCCGAGACTTTTTAGCTGGCTTAGCATACAGAGTTTTTCACTGTACTCAGTATGTACGACATGGATCGGATCCTCTCTACACCCCAGAACCGTAAGTTGCTTCATTTGCTTTAGTGGTGAAAAAAAGTGCTTGTAGGATTCTTAAAAGACCCAAGTGAACTAGCCAGGGTTGAAAAGAGGAACCATGTCACAAATGTAGTTACCCTGTCAGTGATAAAACCCTTCACTCTGAAGAATCTGAATTGAATTAGGAGTTTTCTCACGGACTTTTTACAGAGGTCTTAAATAGCTGTGTGGTGGATCAAAAAATCTACATGTATTACTTTGCAGTGGAAGATGGAGCTTTCAGATATGTATTTTGAAAAAGTGAGTACAATTTGATTTTTCTGATGGACAACTAAGGAAAGAAGCTTGAAAGGGAAGCCCTGAATCTCTTGAAAAAATTTACTTTTGGAATTATAGTTTGATCGTCTTGTATCTCCATTTATCTTTCTGGGGCCAGACTCCACAGCTGAACTTGATATTGTGCCTATGAAACAGCAAAAGCAAATCACGAGGCACGGTTCTCTCACCCAGAGAGGGTGTTACGTATGAAGTTTGTTACAGAGAACATACTAGAAAGAGGAGAAACTTCAATTGTGACTTTCGTGGAACAACATTGCAGCTTTTTTGAAGCAGAATATTGTGTGTTTAGATGAAATATTTTAGCTGTTGATCCCTTGATGAAAAGTTGGAGGGAAAAAAAGATTAAAGAGATTTCAGTTCTTGTGTTATATATGTTGTGCTCTGTGCAGTAGTAACATGCCAGCTAACATGGAGGTAGTTTCACAAAAAGCAGCTGCTAATCTTGCGAACCACAGGAATAGCATTTATGCAGTGAATCACTTAGCAGAAAGCTAGCATGACATTGCAGCATTGATTATTCAGCTTATACTACTTTCTGTAAAATTTGGCAAAAATAAAGGGTTCATATGTACGTATTCAGCGTCAGTCATGTAAACATTTGGACCCGTGCCTAACTTTGATTTCCTGAATAGAGTGCTGAAACCGTGGAATAGTATTTTTTGGATGTAAAAGGATTAATGGAACTGCATATTAAGCTGCATCTAAAACTGCTCTAACATTATTCTGGACAGAGTCAGCAGGTGGTGCTGTACCACGCATATCTACTCATCTTTTCCTCAGTGGGTGAACAGAGCAGAGTATCTGCTGAGGTACTGTGAGGCTAGTTTTGTGTGCATGTTTGTCACTTCTGTAATCTCTGTAATTAGGACTTTAATTTTTGCAAGTTTTAGGGTAATTGCTACAATGTAAAACCCAGAAAGAGGGGCTTGTATGTATGGTGCTGGTCTATCTGAGAACATCCAAAGATATTTCAAAAAAAGAAATTACACTTAGGAAATACTGGGCATTGCACCAAATATTTCCTTTGGTGTTTGCAACACCTGCCAATACTCAGCAATACTCAGATTTTTATTAACTTAATGTAAAATTAGGAGTGTGTTTTCATCTATTGATAGGGGATTTAGGTATGTAACTCTAAGTGGAACATCATCCAGGAAACAAGTAAGTGTGCCTGTATTTTTGCTAATGTTCTCAGGTTCATTGATTTGTATATTTGTGACCTGTATAGTTTTTAGGATACTGCTTACTTTCAGAATTACACTGTGTATCATACTAAAACCTTAGTAATTACAGCTACTTTCTGTAACCTTTCTGGTTGTGGCATCTGGAAAGTCACTATCTGGTAATACTTGTTAAAATAGAATGAATATTTTTGTTCCTTGTTTGGGCTGAGCTTAGAAATTCAGGTTTTGGTCTTAACAGCTCTAAATATGACTAATAGAGGAATAAAGTTGTCATGCCCTAATTATGTTGCTTTCTTTCTGCAGACCTATTTGTTCTGAAACTATTTTAAATGTGCACTGACTAGGAGAAGATCCATAGGAAAATTTTGAAAATCCCTTTCAAATTGTGTGTGATTTCTTTTCATAAAATGGAGCACATAGTAATTGTTATTGGAAATGTAGAGTGAAATTCTGGCTTTGTTGAAATCAATGGCAAAACTGAACTGACTTGAGCAGGGACAGCTCTTCATCTTCTGCAGCAGCTGCAATGCCCTGAGATGTACTAGTTGATATATGGGACCATAATGAGGTTTGCTGCAGGTCCATGGCTTGGTGAATGTTGCATTTCAATGATATAAACCTGCTAAAAAGACTCCTTTTGACTTCAGTGGGCTTTCCATCAGATTTAACACCCAGGCTATAGAGCTAGATACAAATTAGAGAGTTCATTTGGTTTGATCTGTATCACTACTATATGCATTTTAAAACATTTCTTCCAGAGTTTCATTATGTTCCTACTACATTCACAGAGTTATATAGATTTCCTCTGCTCTGCTAACTAATTTACTTCAAGAAAAATCTTTTGCTCTGAAAAGTGCATTACAGAAATCTTATTTTCTCTGAGCAATGTGTGGGAGTAAATTAAAGGAACTTAATTATTTTCTGAATAAAACAAAACAAAAGAATCAAGCCCTTAGTAGTTAGGCAAAGAATTATGTTGTTTAGACTATCTATAAAGGACCAGACTGGCAGGGAAATCTAAGGGACTCCAATGACAATCTCAAATGCTGGTTCATGGTTCTTCCTGGAAGGTGTGGGGTTTTGTGGTGTTTTTCTGTTACTGTTTTGTTTTTTGGTTTTCCCCATGCTCTTTGTATTTCAAGCTTCCTTCTTTATAACTACTCAGTTAAAACAATAGTTTTAATGGAAAAATCTGCAAGCTAAAAGCATAAGAGAAGTATTTTCTGCCTCCGCATTCTCATCCTCTTACCAGGAGAAAGACAAGTTTATAGGGCTAGGCTAGCCTTTGTCTGTTCTCATTTTGTGTGCAAGGGTGGAAGTGACATAAAGAGCCTGTGCCCCAGTGCAGAACTAGGAATAACACGTCTTTGCTCATTTGTTTCTGGGAGCTGCAACTTCTGCACAGGAAAATAGAGATGTAGACACTCAGGTACCACAAGCATTGCAGAATCCTTCCTGGAGCCAAGAACTTGAAGCCAGTCCCACTTCATTTTCTTTGTTCTCCTTATTTGAACTACTAGTATGAAGTTACCTTAAACAGATCTGTACTGGTGAAGTGTTCAGCAATCTATGTTGATTTCTTCAGTGTGGATGGGAAGTGGAGTTACGAGCTCTGGACTTCCAGAAAATGCGTTTGTGGCCCCTTTCTGCATTGAAGGTAGTGGTTAGAGAAATCAGACTCCTCCAGTGAATTGTTTGGCACTGGTAATTCTCTCAGTGTATCCATCATACGGCAAACTCCATTTTCCTGCAGTTCTTTGTGTTATTAGTGAACTAAACCTTGCAGGAGATGACAAGAAATTGTTGTGACTGGAACTGAATTAATAAAAAAGGGTCATTACCCTTTGATGATTATCCACTCAAGTGATGCAAACCATCTCCTGAATAAAGAGATGATACCATGCAGAGAAAGCCAATTTTTCAAGTCTGAACTCTAATGAAAGGAGTGCTGTCTAAGCTACAGGTCTTGTGGTAGGAAACTTTGATCATCTTTCACGTCTCAGAGCACCACCAAGCAAAAGGGTGTGGAGGCAAGAAAAGAAAAGCCTTCTTGTCAGCTGTTTTTGAAAAAAACAGGTAGAGAAAGCAGGAATCTCCAGTACTCTAGAAGGACATGCTGTGATGTAGAAAAAAAGGGAGAAAAGATCTTACTTTTAGAAAGAAAGACAAACTTTGCTGGGGAATGAGGGGGGAAAAAAAAAGCAAACAATTTTCTTTAGCTAAGTAACCAAGTCTGACACTGTTCCTGGCCAGCTGTACCTATCAAACATGTTTCTTAGCTGTTGAATAGAAAGATAAGAGCACAGTAAAGGTAAGAATACAATCATAGAAGATCCTGAGTTGGAGGGCACCTGTAAGGATCATCAAAAGCAAGTCCTGGCTGCACACAGGATCACCCAAAAATCAAATCCTATGTTAGTAGTGTTGTCCAAATGCTTCTTGCGCTCTGTTGGCTTGGTTCTGTGACCACTGCCCTGGGCAGCCTGTTCCAGGACCTGACCACTCTCTAGTGAAGATCATTCTCCTAATCCTCAGCCTGACCCTCCCCTGATACAGCTCCGTGCTGTTCCCTCGGTTCCTGTCGCTGTCACCAGAGAGCAGAGCTCAGAGCTGCCCTTCTCCTCCCCTCAAGAGGAGCTGTAGGCCGCCATGAATCCTCCCCTCAGCCTCCTCTTTTTTAGGCAGTGCACTCAGTCAGTATTAGTGCAACTGAATCTCTAGTTAATGTCTATGGAACATGTGCTCATGTGTCATAAGCATCTGCTTATGTCCCCCGCATCTTTTGGAAATACTTATGCCTAGGAAAGAAGAGAAATGAGATTTGGTAATTATTCTAGTTGATCGAGTGAATTACTGAAATGTGAACTTAGTTCCAACTTGTCATGCACAACTTCAGAGCTGTATGCATCTCACCAAAAAGTGTGAATGTAACATGAGCAAATGTTGGTAAGCATATGTCAGTGAGACCATCTGAGCTGAGAAGATGGCCTACAATACCCTAACTGCATTTCTGATAGGCTGTTGCTGAAGGAATGCCAGAAGTGCTATGGTAATGTTCGTTTGCACACATTCAGAAGATACTGTCTGTCTAGGCACAGTTGGCACAGACTTTATGGTAAGGAATAGTGAATAAGAATAGGAAACTCTAAATTATATATAGTGTTGTTTTTCTGTTTATGATTTATCTGAAGTGTCAGGTTCTGTGTCTTTTAGAACAAAAATAGTTTATAAAAGACAAATTGGATGATTTTGGATAGAAAGCAGATAACTTGATGTTTTCTCCCTGCCTTTAAAACATTTGTTTACAGCTTAAAAGAAAAAAACAAGAGAAATGTCTTTGAAGAGACAGAAGCAAAGGAAATGTCAGATCCGATTTTTAAAGTGAACTTTACTACCAAGTCCATTATTTTCTGTGAACAAATGCACCAAAACTTTCAGAATTGTTTGAGAGCTTTTGTAGATGATGCATGTGCACTTTTGTTTGTTTGGTTAGCAGTTTTTTGTAGACTTATATTTGTACTTTGTTGTGACTAATAATGCACTTACAGGTGTAGACAGTAGTTCTTTCTGAAACAAGATAGGCTATCTGCTTTTTTCTGAAACCTGCTTGGTGAGAAGTGGACTTCATAATAAAAGTAACCACTGATTACAGTTGGAAGTCAGGGCAAAATGTGAAGTTAGACACACCAGATACCTTTGTAATTATTGCGCTAAATTTCTACAGGTAAGTTGCAAAATGTTTGGTTGTGGAGCTGTACCTGGATGTGGAAAGGGGAATGGAGAAGAGGAAGAGTTTGTGTTGGATTTTTAACTTGATTTGTGTGGATAGAATTGCTGTAAACTGTACTTGTAAGACAAGCAATTTGCTCTTCATGGAACTAAGCCTGGAAGACAACAGTGAGGGTGCCTTCCCGGTTAGTTTGTAAACCATGGGGAAATCATGGAAAAAGTGGTGTTAACCCATTTAATAGAAATAAACCCATGTCTTTCTGTAGAACTGTGCACAGGGAAGAACGATAATGTAAAAAACATGTTTTGTGGTAAGACATTTTGAATAGAGGTCTGACCCATATGAAATGGTTTATGTTAAATTGATTATGGAATTACTATGGCATTTATTCCTGTAATGGCTCTCTTCTCATTTCCATTCCTCTAGGGATACATGCCATGAACTTTTGGGACATGTGCCTCTACTTGCTGATCCTAAGTTTGCCCAGTTTTCACAAGAGATAGGACTTGCTTCGTTGGGAGCATCTGATGAAGATGTTCAGAAATTAGCCACTGTGAGTTAAACTGTTTTGTAGCATGCTCTCTCTTATCTGTCATCCTTTTTGGTTGATGAAGTGACATGCATTGTTTTACCAGGGCTGGTTGAAATTATGAATGACTGTGCTGTGCTGTGACAATCACAGAGCTTTACATCTTTTTCCATTGTTCTTATTAGGAGCAAAGCTAAAACACACTAATCTTTGGTTAATCAGTTTTATTATTTATGTGGAATAACAATCCAGTTTCAAGGGTTCACTGAGATGGATTTCGTTTGCTTTAAGGTACTGAAAACAAGTAAGTGAGGTAATTTTGGTGGGGAAAAAAAAAGTAGAAGAAGAAAATATTTTAGCTCAGCTCTGCTTTGTTAGTTCCTCCACAGGTGGCCACTTTGGCTCTTAGAATTGCTGTACCTGCGTTCACTTATCAGTCTTGCAGATGCTCACTGCATTGTAGTGTGTGATGGATTTTAAAATGATTTTACATCCTTACTACTGCTCCTGTTGGAGAATATGTAGTTACTAAGCCAAGATTGAGCAGCAGTAGGTCTAGACTGTGGTCAACTGCCTCAGCCAGTGGCTGTGAGCTGAATTTTGTATTTCATCAATATAAGTGGACACTATTAAAAGCAGATTCAAAAAAGCTCTATTAAACTATCATAGCTTTGATACCCTGGCTTCGCAGTGTCTTAGAGTCTGCTGAAAAAGGAGTTTGTACCTGTTTTTTTTTTTCTTTTTTCTTTTTCTCCTGTAGCCTTCCAGAAGAGGCCAGCAAATTTATATAATCAGACAGCTCCACTCTCTGCTTAGACAGGCTTGATGTTTTGCTCCTGGCCTCTTCCTCTCACACTCTTCAGGATATGTTCTTTGCTTTTCTAATGGCCATCTGCTGAGAAGAAACAGTTGTTTGTAAGGAGGACTCAAGAAAGTTGTGTGTCTTTTTGCAAATTTGCTAGGAATAGACTTGGTAGGAAGCAGACCTACCTTGTCATGACCTGCAGCCTCAAGAGAAACTAGCTAACTGGCTATTTCTGAAGGTATTCTGAGGAAAACAGTATGTCCAAGTCTTTCACCCCATAATAACCTTAGATGACACGGGCATGGGCCTGTTGCGGCGAACAAGGTTGAGACTAATCTGTTTGGGAGAGATATTAATATAAAATGACCTCTGAATATTATATAAATGCTTTTACTCTTCCCCCTCACAGAAATTCAGTTATGACTGACTGTGTCATCTGAACAATGAGCTGCTCCCGAATCACAAAGCCAAAAATAAAAGAAGACAGTTGAATCACTTTTCCTTATCATACTGAGAATTTGATATGTGAGTCAAAGTTGATTTCTCCTCCCATGCTGGAAATAGCTCTTTCAGGTGGAAGAGACATTTAAAAAAGAGCCTTATGGTAACCCAGGTGTTGTTATTTTTTTGTAGATGCACAATGAAGAGCTGTTCTCCCCCGAGGCAGGTGCTTGACAAATACAGAGATGTAACTTGCCCTAAAATTTGCAATGTAAACAAAGTCAGTTTGAGAGCAAGTAGAAAGAACATCTCTCAGTGGAGAGGGTGAGGAGGCCAAGAAATGCATTCAGTTGGGCACCAAATGTCACTTGATGTGCTATTAACTGACTTTTGCAATATTCTGTCCCATTTCCAACCTAGGTTTAAAAAACAAAACAAAACAAAACAACAAAAAACCCCAACACAGAATCAACAAAAACCAGATGCAGCAAGCTGAAAAATGCCAGCCAAGAGTCTTAATGCAGAAAAGCAATGCAGGTTCCAGCTAGGCAACTTCAAAGTAAAAAGAGAAACAAATGAATGGAGAGAGAACATGCATATTAATGAGCTTGAAGCAATATGCCCAAAGCAAGCTTGCCATTATCATGACCTGTTTCAAAAGATAGTGACATTAACAGCTGAGCCCTTACAGGGAGGACAATGGCTCTGGAAGAGAAGAAAATGCCTCTTAGGAATTCAGACTAGAAAGGGAAGAATTATTACAGGTGATTTCCTGATCTTCCGCTCCATTCTGCTCTCAAAAGCCACTGTGTATCTGCCTTGATAGATCTGCTCTTTGTGTATGATCAGTCTTGAGCTACAAAGGAAATGTGTGGGTGGCTTTGTCTCTGTAGATCTGACATGGTGCACGGAGAGCAAGCAGGAGCCTTTTCCCTGGGCAGGCCAGGATAATTTGATAAATGGCAATTAGTCACCTCTGTGCGGCGCCACTGAGGGCAGGGATTAAATGGGAGAGCATTGCAGAGGTGCTGGTCAGCTGGAGGGGGGGGACACCTGCAGGGGAAGAGGGCTGAAAAGAAAGGGATTTGAGAGTACCCCATCCTCTTGTTTAAGTCTGTTGGTCAGATTGGAGCAAGGGGGGTGGAATGGCTGCTGCTCCTTTTCAAACTTAAGCTCTCTTGCCTTGAAAAATGGAATAGTGAAAGATCCTAAAGACTGCATTTGCAGTAGTTTTTGAGAGATGCTGTTCCACTTACAGTGTTTTAGGGGAGTAAGAAAAAAACAAGTGATTGAGAGACAGATTACTGAAACAAGGCAAAATATTTCCAATATCCACTTTTTTTTCGCTTGTCCTGTGATACAATGCAGTTACTAGCTGAGGAAATATAATATTGACTGCGTATGTCTGGTGCTAATTACTATAATCATAACTAATGTCTTGTGCTGCTCTGTGTGACGTTCTAAAAAATGGTTTTGAGTTGATTTTTCAAGTGTGCCTGGTCTTTCTGTTTATTTTAGTACCGTGTGAAAACAGTCTGTCTTTTCTACTTAGCTCTCAAACTGTAAGCTGAAGGGGGGACTTGATATGAGGTGTTTCAACTAATTTATATAATATATAATTTACAACACATTTAACAGCACATAACGTAAGGTTTTGTCAGGAAAATTGTACAAAAAATATACCTCAGTTTATATTCTGATATAACCTAGTAATTTGCGGACTTGGGAGCTGGAGAGCAGCTGTCTTTGTGAAGCTGTGAGTTGATAAGTGGGATTCTTTCTTTCTTACTGATGGCAGGAATGACTCCCAACTCTTGTTGGGTTCTTTCAGCACAGCTCGAGCTGCCTTTTGCAAGGCAGTAAGGAGAGGATGTGTATGTAAAATTCAATCACCATCAATCAGTTTGCTCCACTCAGAAGAGAAGCGGCTAGCACAGTGTCTGCAGTTTGTATGCAGTTTATCATCAACTCTTTCCATCCAAGAATTTGACAATTAGGGACTAATTAGTCCCAGCAAGTTTTTTCCAATAATTTCTTGCTGGAAGGTGCACTTAAACCTTCGGTTCTGCAGAACTGAAAAAGACTGGCACCTTTCCATTTTTCTTGACAATGTTTTTCCTGGTGTTTTAATAGCATGGGGCTACTGTTTTTGTCTGCCTTTATGCAAAAAAACCACAATAGTGAATTGAGTCAGAATTTGAAGGAATTGTGAGGAGTTGTGTGATGAGGTCTTGAAAATGCGTTTCAGGCTTGTTATAAATCTAAATGTTTTATGTTGCCTGGATAATGACTGAGGCCAATTGTATATTTCTACAGATGACTTTCATTTGTGTGTGTATGTATCGCATACTAAATATTTTACATACATACTCTAGGATAAAAAAAATAAATTGCTCAGAACTGCCTATCTGGGAGAAGTCAGTGGTAATTCCTGTGAACTCGTTTGCCTGTCTTCCTCAAAGTTCTACATTGTCCAGTTCTCTTCATTCTAGTTCTTCTCCCACACTGATCAACTGCCACATGATTCAGGACAATTACACATTGTTTACTGAGGTCATAGACAGAATGGAAGAAACAGGAGCATTGCAGACAAAGGGTGGGTTACATGTGGTAACTCTGAGAAGTTATCTTGTTGGAGAGGACAAATTGTTGTGATCTCATCTTCAAAACAACAGATAGTACCTCTGGGAAATATTATCAATAGTGCTAGGCCATAAGTACAGCTTGTGAGCTAGGTAGCTGTATTCCTCCATAAAGAAACAAATGGAGCAGAGAAGAAAACTACGAAAATGCACATCCCTAATATGCATAAGAAAAATTAAGGTTTCTCATATTCCTCATTTATATAGCAAAATGATAGACAACAATCTAACCACTGCTCTAAGTCTGCAGTCAGCTCCCCTGCTGAAGCTATTCTGCTGTATAAAAATAATTTTGTACTGGCCACCTAAAACCTACTATCATAGCTGAAAAGCTATGGCATTCACTGAACGTTTTGAAGTTCAACATTCAAACATTTTTCTGTATCCCAAATGTTATGCTATATTGCGTGACGAATGCCAGGAGTGAGCAGAGCATGTAACCTAAGCCCGGTGGTGACATAATGGAGTTTCTTGTAAAGGAGATGCTTCCATCTGTGCCTGTAGTTTATTAATAAAATAGCTGTAGCATGAATTACTGAGAGTGAATATGATGAAAAACTGCTTGAGTAAATTTTGACAGACTTAAGAGAGTTATGAAACGACTCTTGACTGGGGTGCATGTCACTTAGAGAAGATGAACCAGTTGCCAGTGTGAAAGGTAGGACTGTATATAAAGTATATATGAAGGAGCCAGACATTGTCCTGCCAGACAGCATGAGACTGGAAATACTGACATCCGTATTGTTCATCATTTGGGAAGTAAAAGCACGTGGCTAGGGCTGTGTCTGCTCCTGATTTTCACCAGGCGAAGATACCTGTATGTATATGTTGGAAATTGCCTGAAAGCAAATTCTGAAGTGATACAAGAAGCAGAGAACAAGGGTGATGGAACATTGTAGTCTTCTCAGTTGTTGCAGAGTCATACAAGTCTGTTTGAATCAGGAGAATTGGATTGCTCTTCTTTGATAGGTGAGGTGTTGCTGAGCACAGACTGCAGCTCTAAAGCATGCTCTAATCTCTCTCTGGTTTTGCTCAAAATTTATATTTTGTATAATATTCTGAAGATATTAACAACAGATAATGGTCCCCAGATTTTGAGGATCTGTTTCAACAATTCTTGATAAAATAATTGAAGTGCTGTTGTCAAGTCTGTCCTCCAGCATGTGTAACCATATAGGTGAGCAGAAAGGTGAGCGAAAAAGATAGTACAGTACATATATCACTGAACCATATTAAAGGAGAGAAAAAATTGTAGATTCCAAGGATCAATATTTAATATTTTAGAGTACTGCACTGTTCCCTTGCAATGCATTTTCATTGTCATCACATGGGTGATTCATGGCACGAGAACAAAATCTCAGCAGCAATGCCTAACTAGCTTTGTATCTCAAAAACAAATGACTGTACTACATAAAAATAAGCCAGTGCTTCAGAGAAGGTACTACAGGGAGAATGTGAAGAATTCTGTTGATGAAATGGGAGCAGACACTCAATGTCTTCTGTGGGAATTGTGTATGTGAAAGTCTTTGTTCTGGGTTTGGACAGCCTATTGCCAGGTTTGGATCTGTAGGAACTGCTGTACTGGTCAGCCCACATGGCTGGTGCGTTGTTCCCAAGGGCAACCCTGAACAGCTGCTCTGGAAGAGGGTAAGAGTACGATGAGCATGCCTGATTCTTTTCAAAAGTTTTCCAAGTTTCTGACCACTCAGAAACTCAAGAGACTCTCAAGCCGAATGTGGTTGTAATGTATTTAGTTATCCGGAGCAGATATCTGTTCAATGACAGCTGTCAGTCCTTGAAGACATGTAAATTACCCACTCTGTATCTTTGTGCATGCATTTCTTCCCTGAACCTTTTCCACTTTCCAACTGGAACTGGAAAAGAAAAAGAAAGAGAGAGGATATCTGTACTGTCAGACTGGGGAACAGGGTAAATGAGCAGTTCCAACTCTAATGTGACTTTTAGTTAAGAGTAACACTGTAGAGTTGAGATAATTTTGAATGTGCTCCCTGCAAAATTGGGAGTCTGTATATTTCAAAGACTTTTTGTATGTCAGGAAAAGTGGACCTGATGCTGTATAGCTGGCATGGTCTACTGCTTGAGGAGGGGACAAATGAGCTGTATCCAGGTGCAGGAGGGGAGCAGGATTCAATAGATCCGTCTCTATCAACCAGCATCACTGTTCAAGTGTGTGAGTTCCTGCAGTTTCTGATCAGCAGAAGGTACAAAAAGGCAATTCTGCTGCTGTACATTCTATGAGGAAGAGGGAGAAGTAATTTAGGTGGTGGTGAAATCGTATTGCCAGCCAGAGCTGTGAAGGCGGGGAGCTGGACTGCTGCTAATGAAATTGTTCTTTCTTTTCTTTGTTTGTTTTTAATTTGTGAAGGGTTGTATAAAATATTGGCTTGCAAAACATTTAGTACCCAAAGTTCCTGTTTTTATCTAGTTTTTAGGCAAAGTAGGTCATCACAGGATGAGTTACATCTGGAAATGAAGCATTTCATGGTTCGTATGGGGCCACTCAAAATTAAGAACAGCAAGGAGAGTTCATCTGCTGTTAGGAGGTGATACAGGATGCATTCTAGCAGTTGCTTGGGTCGGTGAGCTCTTTGTGTGAGGACCGCAGGTTGCCCTACCAGACCAAACTTTGCACCCACAAGAAACTGGAAATGATGTTGTTTAATAATATGTTTGTATGTTTGTGTACTTGGGCCCATCCCTGTAATGAGGAAGCTAGATGGAAGAGAGGACCAGTTTGACTTAATTGGGAGCAGGGAAGCAATTAAAAATTGTTGTGGAAATAATGTGACTCCTTGTAGACAAGATGCAGTTTATGAAGATCAAGCCCTAAGCAGTTAAAAGTGCTGAAGAGAAAGCCTCTAATAAAATAAGAAACTACAGCAAGACACTGGATTTGTTTTTATTTCTTGTAAGATTATGTTTCCAAAGTGGTTAGATCATGATCTGCGAGGTTACTGAACTGCAAATACAAATTTACATGCACACAAGTAATACGTTTTGACATATAGGTTAACAAGAGAACGGTGCAAATTTCACACAGCAGTGGCTTGCTAATTACATTTGTTTATTTTCAGAAGCAACTTCATTTTCATTAAGAAAATGCAGATTCTGCAATAGTAATCTTTGCTGGTAGTTCAGCAGCTCACAGAGAATGTGTGCTCTGCTACAACAGTAATGAAAGTGATCCTCGACTAAACAGCTGAGGAAGAATTTGTAGAATTTAGGAATGCACACAAATAGCAAACATTTACCATTTCAGTGTTGCATCCACTTGAGATAGGTTGAGGAATAGGTGGAAGCAATCCATGAATTTTGATAAGGTTTTTTGCATATTTTTCTCTTTTGACCTCGAGTTGGAAATATATTAACAAAAGGGTATAAAGTGTCTTTTATAGACCATATGTAACTGGGACAAATTGTTGCTTCCAGTGAGCAACAGTTGCACAAGTGTTCTGGGTAATAACTACTAACAAAGCACATAACTTATAGGAATAAATATTTAAAGAAAATGGGGAAAAAAACAACATACATTAGAGGAAAGGTTCAGAGTATGTTGCTGCTCTTTTGGGCTCTCCCTGTGCCTTCACCTGTATTTTGAAGGAAAGAGATAAACCTGGAATCTATGTAGACGTCATTCATATTGACATTGCTGCGCTGATTTTTCTCTGCTTCTAGCACATAAGCATGGGAAACTCATTTGTAAAAATGCATTCCTGTACAGTTCAGAGCTGTGAAGGTTTCATGCTAGTGGGGCTTTATTTGTACACCGCACTGCTTCCCATAATACATCAAGAAGTATTCCCAGAGGCGTATATAGCTGTCAGAGCAAATTAACAAAGTAAATCTTATAATGCTTCTTGCTTTTTCTGTTGCATTTGTTTCCATACTTAAATCTGTAAGGTTCTGTAGCAGAGTGGTTGGCATGTGAGTCGTCTGCACTGGAGATCCGCCAGCTGGAGGGTCCTCTCACAGCAGCACATAGGTTTGTGGAGAAGTGAAGGAGCCCAGCACAGGGCAACTCATTTTGCCTGTGTCTAGGTGTCACTTAGGGCTGAGGGAATGTCTGCTGCAAGTGCACAGGCAGGGGAGTTAGTGTTACCCTCGATTTCCATGGAGCCCAAGCAGCTGGAGAGTGCAATGGAAAAACAGTTAGGTGTCTGCACGTGGGGAAGGCCCTACTGAGTTGTACTGAGAGCAGCTCCGTGAGAGGAGCTACCAGTTTATCTGGCTATGATGTGTAACACTGTTGGGGTGAGCCAGCTCCAGGTTTCCTTAGCTCAAGCATTGTAGCGCCCTGCTGCACTGCAGAGTGCGACCATCACTGCAGCCCTGCACACCCAGCCCTCCTCTTGTGGGTTAGTGGGAACATCTGGAGAAGAAAGCCAGCAGGTTCTGCTTTCAGGCAGAAACCAGACTGATTACGTATAACGAGCAGTGTCCTCAAACCATGCACTCGTCTTCTGCTTGTCTGAAATATTTCTGTAAATGATTTTGCTTCCAGAAAGAAAATTATGCTTGTTATATACTATGTATAACCCAAATGCCATCATCTTATGGAAAGTCTAAAAATTTTTGTTCATGCAGAGCTGAAAAGATCCCACTTTAATATTCACAACTGTGCTGATCTGAATTGTTTTAAATACAGGCTCAAGGACTGAGCATACTGCATGCATTCAGTCTAGTTCTCTCACCCAGCATTTTCTTGAGTATTTTCTTTGTATGCTCAGATAAAAGTATGGAAGTAAGAAAAAATAAGTCTGGTATCCATAAAGAGCTAAGTCTGCCTAGGGCTCAATTACTTAGTGCTACAGCTTTTGAAGTGGTTCTTATGTCTGTCGTCATCTTTCTATCAAATGCCATCAGAGTGCTGGATAGAATACGGTTTCATAAATCTTTTATTGAGATATTTTTGGGTGATCTGCCATAATGTTTCTGTGAGTATATCTGAATTATATATTTATAGGGCCAGTCCTGACACCACAGAAAGCCAAGGGTACATTTGCCATTACTTTCAAACAGTTTAGGTCTGTGGGCTACCTTCACTTCCATGTATACTTTCTCCTAAAAGTCAGCATGGGTACATTCATGCGAATGAAGTCACAATTTGTTGGTGTTAAACTATGTTAATATTTTACTTGTCGAAAACTGTAATTTAGGACTATCGTTTTCTGCAGGGAAAGATTCGATTCCAGAGAGCCTTTGATTTCGCAGTCATGCCCGTCTGTGTCAAAATCAAATGCAAGTAGTAGTGCATGCCACAATTTCCCTTAGCTGCTTTTTAGGGCTGGGGGGCCTTGGGATGCTATTATGTAAAGGGATTTTTTATTATCATTATTTGTTAATGATTTTGGAAAATTAAAGCAAATAGTCTAAACTTCAGGGTATTGTTGAGGCCAAAAAAAAAAAAAAAGAAAAGAAAAAAGCCTGCAGAGAAGGGCCTGGTATCTGATAATTTTGGTCATTCTGGTTTGATTCCAGCTGTGGCTGACAGTGTCATAGGCAAAGTGAGCAGAGGAGCAATGTGACAGTGCTTTCAGGCACAGTCTGATCACCCCATCCCAATATGTCTCTTTCTTAGGTTCGACCTTGTCTTCAAATGTTGCTTAGATCAGTTTTTGATGAGATAACTTTGCTTCAGTTTACATCTGTAGCTTTGTATTTTCTGTGTATTATCAAGAACTTTCTGCCCATTATGGCATTGATAGAATATGATACCTGCTAACAGTGCTAGATAAAACAGTTTGATTACAGAGCTTTTTAAAGAAATGCTGAAAAGAATGGGTAGTAGGCCATAATTGTTTACAAATATATAAATTCTATCCATTTTCATATAATAAACTTATAATTTAACAGCACATTTTACATTTCTAGTATGTAAAAAGCTTTCCATTCAAGAAACATATTAACTTATGAGCAGATCCATGTAATACATTTGCAATGAATTTAGGACCTACATGAGAACAGAAATCTTACCTATCAGTGAGAGCCTGGCCATTCTGATCATTTGTAGAGTGAGCTTTGCATCTGTTAAGTCACTTCTAGACCAGAGCCACTATAAATTGCTAGGACTTTTGTCTGTACAAGGAAGAGCTGCGATCTGTGCTCACAAACGCTTGCTTAATATACCTTTTTTCCACCTTACTGAATACATATTCATATAATTTGCTATGTGTTTACAGACTTCTGGCAGGTAACCCGGTGTTAACTCATTTGACTAATCTGTAGTTATGACAAATTCTTTCTACATGCCCTCACTGCCAAAAAATCAGTGAGCGACAAGGAGATGCTCAGCTGTACTTGACAAAGGTTTTGTTTGAGGCTGTGAAAGCCATCTTCAGTTTGGATATATTTTTAGTGGCAAAATTAATAGATACTTAAAATTCCCTGAGTTATTTCTCTTCTTTGATCTGTCTGTCAGCTTGACATGAATAGAACTTGCACCACTTTTGTGCTGATGCCTACTATCTTTTTTTTTTTTTTTTTTTTTTTTCCCTTTTTGCAAGGCAGGTTAAGCAAATGCATTAAGAGCCATAAAAGCTTTTGGGAGTCCCCTTGCATTTATGTGATGAAAAGAACACTGAGTTTAAATGCAGTGTTGCTGTTAGAAACTGTGATGTTTGAAAACAAGCCTTAGCTATCTGGTTATTAAATCGGTTTTCAGAAATAGATGCAAGAAATTTAAATATTTATTATAAGCATAGAAAATTAATGTGGGCGCTGTTATTTTTGGAATGAAGTCCTGTTTTCTTTTTTTTCTCCTTAAAAGCAAACGTTTAAGGGGATACGACTGCCAAGAAATAGTGCGTTTTTTCCTTGAAATGAAAATATGGAAAGAGCATTGCCAGTTGACGCTGCCTCTTCAGCGCCTTTTGCACTCACAATTTCAGAGCTTGCACAAGATCTCAGAAGTTGTCTCTGGAGATGTGATTTCTCCTCATTAGCAGATACTTCAGGACTTTTGCTGCTGACCTCATACTCCTCAGCTAAAATGTCTGAGCATCACAACTCTAGGCCTTCTCTGCTGAGTATCCTTCTCAGCAGGCTTCCTAGGGAGTGAAACATTTTATTTTTAGAGAGAGTGGAACAATGCCAGACCAGTGCTAAGGTTTACAAGGTAGTTGTGAGAAGCAGGTCTTAGGGGATAGGCTTTTATGGAGATGGTTGCTCTGACTGTCAGATGCAGAAGTGTGTCTGAAGGTGTTCTTGTCTCTCCTCTGGATGTTTTTCGAAGCAATGCAGCTCGGTACTGGGGCAATAGTCCTAGAGTTGGTAATTCTTCATAAAATGATGATATTAGTAGGTGAAGGACAACTCAATGACCTCCTCGTATGTGTATTTGTTCCAAATAGTGCTCTTAGTGGGGTCATGCCAACTTGTCACTTTTTGAGTTCCTATCACTTTTGCTAAAGGAGTGGTACAGCACAAGGTGCAGTATAAGCTAGAATGCTGAGGGAGCACTTCCCTTCTGCCAGCCCTTGCTGTATTGCACATGCAAGTAATATTCTTACTTTAGTAAGTTTTGTTAATGCAAAGTCTTCATTTGAAAGAATAGAACTGGAGAACAGGAACATCACAGTGTAACGACAGGCTCTGTTTGCAGGCTGTGAATCCTGAGAGATCATGGAGGATTAGGTGGGTCACGTGAAACAGCACAGTTTGAAGACTGTGGGTGGACAGTCTGTGACATATGTTTACCTAGATTTTTTCTTTCCCCCCTTTGATTTGTAATTTGACATTCAGAGGACCTTATCTCTTGGAGTCCCAGCAAACAAGTCAAATGTCCTGGCCGTGCCTCTTGAGCTAACTGTGTGAAAGGGCTAGAAAGCTGAAATTTGGAGCAACAGCTTGAAAAGAAATGAGAAAATACACACTTCAGCTAGTGTAGGGAGCACTGAACATGAATTCATGTTACACATTGTAAAATAAATTGGAAAGGAAATGGTTCATTATTGCACATCATTTGTTCTTAATAACTCCATATGAGATTAATAAACCTTAAAACTCCAGATTTTAGAAGTTCTTCAAGATAAGAGTTAAACGAAAGGAAAAGGGAAATAGGAAGGGTAAAGCACTGGGGCTTCAATGCTTTAAGTTTAACCAATGATCTCAGCAACAGTTCATAGTTTCGGTGGTTTCATCTCCTTAGCTGCATATTAAGCTTCAGCACTATTGGTTAATACATTGAAATAAATTAGGAATTCTTCTGACAGTATTAAGCAAGTTGAAGTAAGCGTGCTTTTGTGGGAATGACTTTTCTCACATCTCTGTGACCACTACAAGGTTTTCAACTGAGATAATGTGAGAGAAGTAGACAAAAATCGAAGTGCAGAGCAAGCCTAAGTGCACATTACTTAGGAGCAATTCATACATGGTTCTGTGGGAGCTAACTTCTGGAGTAGTAGCAGCAGAAAGATTCCAGAAGTGTTTCATCCTCTGTCCACCTTTCAGAGCAGCAAGAAGGACCCCTCCATGTGAGAATGGACAGCAAGACACATTCTGTCAAGAGACAGAAGGGTGTTAGTAGGAAAGTCCCCCACATCTTATTGTTGAAGATGGATTGCATCTGCAGTCATACACATTTTTCTTGTCTTAGATGAGCTCTCCAGTGTTGGACCTTACAGAGTTCCCTCCTTACTGATGTAAGGTAATTACAATACAGTGTAACCACTGTAGTGTTGTCTTAGTTGAGCGACAGTTTCTGCTTCTTGAGAAACTCAGGATGATCATTTTATTTTGGTTACCATTATGAGATTTTTCTCCAGAAATTTCTGTAAAAAGAAACGTGTTTCAGAGTATTCACAAAGGGTAAAGACCTGCATTGCTGCCTATAGCACGTGCTTTCTCTGAACATTTCAAGCCACTGAGTTAGAGGAATTTGCATGAAGTGATGCTGTATGCGATGGCTGTCAACAGATATGCGAAGGCTGGTGTGCTTCTAATACAGAGTGCTCTAATGAGCAGCACCACATCTACTCAAACTTCTGTTTAGAAAAAGATTATTCCAAACAATCACCCTTACTGAAAGGTCTGAATGCAAAGTAGTCAGATGAGGGGAAAAAGGAGAGTATTGTTAAAAATATATACACTTGGAAATCTCTAAAGGAAACCTCATTTTGGTGAGCCTAAGTACATTTCTATGTGGCAGACTAAACAAAAAGCTTCAAGAAGGTGACTCTGAAAGATTAAACTCCATTTTCTTATTCACAGCCAACAGCATTTCTAAATAAGGTCACTCCCTTCGTTGGAGGTGGGCGAATCATCTATAAAGAAAGGCTTATCCACTTTGAAGAATTTGTCTTCTTTTCAGCTTTTGATCTATTGACAAGCTCATCATGAGATTTATTTGTTGTTCAAAAATCTCCCTGCTTTTTTATGCAATAATGTTCTCACACGAATAGCTGTCAAATAGCTGATACTGCTTGCTGTTTGGATGCCAGCATTGGACTCTACTGGCTAGTTGCCTGGGTTACTTGTGTTATATATATCTGTTTCTTGTCCTGGGATATTCCTGATTCTACTCAACAGACTGTGAATTTTGAATAATTCAGTCAAAAGTGAAATGCTAGCTGTGTTTTTGGTGACTATTGATATATTTGAGATTGAAAAATAAGCAGCTATTCACAAATTTATTTGCACCAGCTCTGAATGAAGAAAGCAAGCACAAACCAGAGTCATAGTCTTTGAATTACCACTTATGCGCTATTTGAGCAACTTTTATGGGAAGGGGGTGTAGAGGAGAAAACAACTGTATTTCATTAATTCTCAGGATTAATTTCTAACAGGGATTTTTGAAAGTCTTTTCGTTGTATGTAACTTTATTCCTACAAGGTAATTACAGCTATATGAGAGACTTAATTTCTAGATGTGTAATTTTAAAGCTAAAATATGAAAGACATTCTGAAGAAGGAAGAATCTTTGCAAATTACTGACCATATTACATACATTGAAATTTAGTGCAGTCTATTTAAATATCCTTTGAATTTATAAATCCAACTGAAAGAATGCAAAGATGTTTCCTTAAGGATATTTAGCACTGATCTTGCAAGTGTTTACACGCACTAGTAATTGCATTGTCTCCTTTGCAACTGGTACATTGTTTCTGATACTGAATGTATCAGCTTGGGACTGTATCCTCATCCCATTAGGAGTTCTTGAAGTGGTGAATACTCCTGTCCACGCGTTGTGGTTGCAGTCATGCAGTTACTCCATCCTTCCTTTTTGTCTTTGTGACAGAGAGTGAAAGTCAATCAGCTCTTGACAATGGTCAGTCTTCTCAAGACTCATTCTGAGAACATCTTTTTAGAGCAGTTTTAGAAAACAGACAAAATCTCATTATTCATCTTAATGAAAATTGCTCAGTGAACGCAAATATCAGTCAGCTATGCCATAAGAAGACTATATGAAATTGAATGGCTTGAGTGGTGTTTTTCTGGAAGAGGCAGATTTTGAGGTATTGAGTCTGTGACATTAGCATCCAACACCCCGCACAAGCTCTTAGCCCAGGTTCTAGGAGAGAAGTTCTCAAATGCAAAATGATATGAGGCGTGATTTTCAGTCTTCAAAGCCAGTCAGGTGTTGAGATTACCAGACCTCTCTCCCAACTGTGAAAATTTTTAAATGTAATTGAATTACGTTATTTTTTTTAATTAACTGTATGGCTGTCACTGAACTTTTTTTCTTTTCGGTAGTCCATTTTTTAATGCAGGCTGGTGTGTGAAGAATAGACACTGTGTTTACCCCGGAGTACAAGTCTGGAGTTTGCCAAGGCTTGATCTATTCTGTATCTTTCCAATCAACTGTAGATGTCTGGAGAACAGTGTAGATCTAAAGCCATACAGTGGTGATATTTTTCTGGTATACTGCTTTAGTTGACAGTGACCACTGATTCAGGGATTCTGAAGGAAGATACCTACTGTATTAGTATATAGTAGCACTTAAAAGCACTTTGTCTTTCGTGAAACTATTTACTCATTTTTGAACCCATGTAGACAATGTTTCATGAATATGACTATAGTTATCATTCATATATTTCAGTTAAATGAGAAAAAAATTAAAATAATATCCGATGCTACTTTGTGTTTCTGTCACAGTCTAGATCATTACATTGATATCTCTTAGTTTAAGAGTTATTTTTGCTCCTTCATTTGGCACTCTGATTCTTCATCTTGTTTTGCTCATTTGACTAACAGAAAGGCATTTTAGTGAAAGCTTTTCGAGAACTACAGAGTTTATAAGACTTCTCTTCTACTGCTTTGTGTCGTCTTGTAGCATGCTGCATGGGATGATGACTTTGTCAGGAAGCTGCTGTCTTCCTGCTTTAAAAGTTAAACTTCCTTCTTCCTTGATCCCATTTTCCAATTTGATTCACTTTCCGTGAACACAAATAATATTGCTCCTGTTGATCTCAGAGTGAACTAGGTCATATCACTGCTTAAGAAGACCTGTTTCTGTGCTAGCTGAGAGCTACCGTTGAGTAATGCCATACTCACTGCTGCTATAAATGTATACATAAGACTCATGAATGGAAGCAGAAAGTTCTTGTTCTCCTATAAAAGAGTAATTTTTTCTAATGAAGGAGAGACTAGTACTTGAAAGAGACTACAGTGGAAAAAAGCTGACGTCATCTGTCGTATTTAGCATAATTTGGAAGCTTCTTAATGGCCATCTAACATATTTATTTACATTGTCTAATATGATGTGGTAAACAGGAGCAGGAGACTTAAGGTGATGGGGTATGAGAAGAATAAAAATGTTGGGCAGTGAGTTGTGGGCACAGGGGTCTTTTGGGGGACTTGCAGTTTTGGAGGGATTGGGTGGTGAAGATACGTAGAGGAAGGAGGCATCTGAAGGGATCACGAGGACAGTTGAGATGTCTTGGTACTGGCCCCAAGAGAACTCCAGAAGCCTACCTGTAAGATGTAGTAAAGCCATAATTTACTCCAAAGATGAAGTGGAGATAATGGGAAAAGATAAGATGTTGCTGTTGCTTGTAGTGGAGCCAAGTGTTTGGGGCTGCAGGGTGGGCAGAAATCTGTAATTTCAATATTTTGACTATGCTAGAGAGAGGTCAAAGATTTAAATCTGAAAGTGAAAGCCTGCACGCCCCAATTTGTGCTTACGTTCACCAGCCTACACATAATGATGATTAAATTATCATCTATTTACCTTCAGGGAAAGCTTTTAAAATTTTATTAATCTAAACAGCCATTTCTTCATTAAGTCACTCCAACTGCAGTAGCAGTTATCTTCTATATGTTATATACGGATATAATATTAACTACAGTTACTGTAGTTTACCACACAAAGAGAGGCATGTGCTAAGTGTTTGTGCATCTGGTCTATAAAAGGTATCCATATATAGTTAATATTTAATCTCCTTCTCAATATGCTTCTATGTTTTTAGGCTTGTGTACAAGGCTTTCTAAAGCCTGCTGAGCCTTGTAATGCACTAAACCTTCTTTAGGGGTGTGTGTGAGTGGGAGGGTGGGGGAATTGTGTATTACTGAGCAACAAGCTGAAGATGGCAGCATTGGGTGAGCTATCTTATTTTCTTAGCTAAGTAGAGCTCTCTTAAAATACAGTAATTGTAGCTGTTGCGTATAGCAAACTTATAAAAAAAATGAGCTTTTCATATAAAGGGCTTTTTTAAATACTACAGCTTAATACCACAAGTTAGTACAAGGTAGGTGTTTTATCATCAGTCCTCCCAAGTGAGGACAAAGTTATAGCCACTCTGACAGATCTGTAATAGACAAACACCAGACTCCCCCTTTTTAGCTGTTGTTTGCTTTCAGACTGAAAATGACGGTGATCACTGTGCTTTATGAGCAGCCCAGTCCTGCTGTATATCTGTCAGGATGTTTGTGTTCACCACACTGGTTCTTTTAAGAGAGCTAAGGGGGCTAATTCAAAGATGCTCGTGGGGTTTAAGTGTGAAGCTGAGCAGTTCATTGCTGACAGTGACAGCATGTACAGAACCAGGACTGCAACCCCCAGAAAGTTTTTCTGGCAAAAGCTCAGTTAATATTCTTCATGGTGGCAGGTGTCTCAGTTTCACTGAGTGATGCCTGTGTCATTTTGTGTATCTGGTTGTTTGTTCCTAAGATGTCTTTTTTGAAAGCCAGTTGTTTTGGCATTGGCTAATTGTACTTAATGAACAATTAGATGCAAGCTTGGCTTATACAAGTCAATAGCAAAGTCAGAAGTGGATCTTTGGTTTCTTGTTTGACAGTGTTATGCTTTCACCTCCTCTTGTGGATATCTGTGCTTTGACTGCTGTACTGGAACCTAACTTAAGGCATCTTAAGTCACTACAACCTTTCCTTCTTCATAGCTGACTTTGCAGGTTTAGATCAGACACACGGCTCATGTTTTTATTCTTTTTTATCAGGTTCTTCTCCACAGTGCCATGCTGGCTATACAGGAACTTTTATAAAAGGCAGAGAAATGAATCATGTCGCAATTTCTAAACATTTATTGAATTTAAAAGAGCTGCTAATTACTGCTCTTTTGCATTTAGGATGGAGACAGTCTAGAAGAGTGGGGTTTGTGAGAAAAGTAGGAAGTAGCAAAAAAAATCATCTGCTTAGGTTTTGTCTTTAAGATATGCAGAAAATGTTAAGATTTAGTATCAAATGCTGAGTTGAAGCTTATCCTAAAAAAAAATATAAGCTTCACCTGTTACGTAGTTAATTGAAACTGCAGTGTAAAATCATATTTCATGCAAAACCATGTAAAGCTCTTGGTTTCCGTGGAGCTGTATTCCTATGCACAGATATTGAAATTGTCAGATAATGTAATAAATGTTGACACGTGCACACAAATGGTATGTATGTGTACATATATGCAAACAGAATTTTTGTAAAAGTTGATTTGTAATTTTCTAAAACCTTTTTATGGAGGAATAATTACTAGCAATCTCATCTGTTTGATCTGGCATCAAAAACAATCTTGCTGCATCATAGTAACACCAAACGAAAGCTCAGTACCATAGGAACAGATGTGATTGTTGTCTTCTGGTTTTATTGGATACTGAACTGTCTGTACTTTTTACAGTCTGCCTAACATTTCACTTTGTTAGGTGAATACAGCAAAGTTAGATGCATTACTGTTGATGCTGATTTAACTAATGTCTTTCACAACTTCTCATCAGTTCAGATATGTCAACTGCCTTCTGGTTATGTAGGTTGAATGTAGACCTAGAGAACAATTGTAATGGATGTGCCAACTGAATTTGCTGTACTGACTGTAATTTTCTTTCTGTCATTTAAGATGCCAAGTGGCATATTAGTTCTTCGTTTATGAAGTAAAATTTAGTGAGGAGTATGACACTGACTCAAGAAGTTAATTCTAACCCAAGACAGCACTTAGATACATGCCAAACTTGAGTGCTCTGAACTAGATCTTGGAGATCTTCAGAGGTTCTTAGACAGGCAGATCAGGTACCTTGGAGGATTTTCTTTTGAAGCGGTTCTCTTATTTCAGAAGGTGTCAGAAGTTTCTGCAAATTTGTCTGTGCTTTTGATAGCTAAATCATCATAGAATCATGGAATCATAGAATGGCTTGGGTTGGAAGGGACCTCAAGGATCATGAAGCTCCAACTCCCCTGCCGCCAGGCAGTGCCACCAACCTCCATATCTAATACTAGACCAGGCTGCCCAGGGCCCCATCCAACCTGGCTGCTCTTACCTGTCTGTTCCTAACTGGCCTTTCCTGTGAACTGTCTGGGTGCCCAGAAAAGAAACGATCTCATATTTTTGTGCAAAGCTCTGTTACTGCAGAAAATGACATTTAAAATACTTTATCTGAATTTATATTAAAGACATGAAATTCTGAAAAAGTGGGGCAATTAAGTGAATATGGCACCAATTGTCATGGATGAAATGCTTTTTTTTTTTTTTTAAATCTACACTGTATATATCTGTATATCTGTGTATTTTACAGTGCTATTTTTTAACGATTGAATTTGGTCTTTGCAAGCAAGAAGGACAGCTACGTGCTTATGGGGCAGGACTTCTGTCTTCTATTGGAGAACTAAAGGTATGTTGGTTGATATGGTCTTAAAGCAGAATCAAGTTTCTTTTAATCATAATAAAATTATAATTGGATGCAAATATTTTTTTTACTTGAAAATAATAGTTAAACTTATCAGGATGAAGAGCTTCCTTTTAAATGTGATACTGAGCTGAAAAATTCATTTGGTGTATCAGCTGGCACCTGAAGCATGAAATGGATTTGTAAGGACTGAAGTACCAAAGTAACAGTAAGATACAAAACTTACTTCTGTTTGAAATTTAAGAAATAACTACCCTGTGAGACGCCTGTATTTTGGGTAAATAGAGGCTCACTTAAGGGTATACTGGGTTTTGAAAGCTTTACTTAGAAGAAGAGCATATGTTTTTTGTAGGTGAAAAAACTGTTTTGAACTCAGACGCAATTCTGTTGGAAGTAATGCAAAATATTTCAGTGGATTTGTTATTGATATTGAAAGAACATTTATTAAGGTCTTGATTCAGTAGATTATTTGTTTTTTAAATTAAGGAATGCATATAAGCTCATGCTAGACTTGAAGTATATGCCTGTGTCGCAATACACAGAGACTTATAAAGACAAAAGTTTTTGACCTTTCATGGTGTGAGTAGCTGCAGTAGATCAGTTATTACCTATTTTTAGGCATAGAGAACAAGCAAAAGGTATTTTGTCGCAAGTTTAATATTTTGAGATGTAATACACCTCTCTGTTAGCACAAAGGAAGGGAATAGGAGGAAGAGGGGGGAATGCCATGTTTATTCTTGGACCCAGATGAACACTTGATGGCTTTTGTTTAAAAATTTGGTTTCAAAAAACATATGTAGAATAGTTTTTACACGCTGTTTTGCAATATATCTGCTGTTTATTTGCATTTGAGCATCTTTCCACCCATTTTCAGTGAAGTACCTGGCATTTTAATAGAAGTATCTCAGTCTCTTTTTTCTGTTTTACCTGTAATTGAGAATATTAATAGTGGAGCTCAGTAGTCAGATTGCTATTCTTTTATTAATAAGCCTGTATAAGGGGATTAAAGAAAGACGTAGAAAAAAGGTCAAAGAAAATGATTTTCTCCAGTACATATATATTTTTAATTTGATTTCATTGTAGTTATTATCAGTTCAATGCATACTTCAGCCACAGAAGCATTCAGTATCAGCGTGGAACTGTTGTATCTCCACAGTGCAAAAGATGATTAAACACAAAGGGATGAAAATATCCCACTTGTTTTCCCCTCGCCCAACAGCGTTCAATGTGATCTCCAAACTGTGCAGGTTTCTGCAGAGAATCAGGGCTTTTATTTAAACTAACAGTTACAGCTGTTAAGTGATGACCCTGAAAATACCTGTCACATCATTTACAAAATCTAAAGGCATAAAAGCAAGGAAATAAATAGCCAAGAACATAATAAATCTTGTACCATCAATGTCATAAACAAACACATTATTCTTATGGAGTGTGCATATTCTGTTACCACACAGAAATCTTAACTGTGATCCCAGTTCTCTGTTCCTCACTCAGCAATAATCTCAGAGTATAAATGCAAAGAATAATCCTTTTAAAAACCAACAGTAAAAATTAAATAAGGTGTACGTTAATGGAGTATACTGATTGGCTTCAAAGGTTAGGCCATGTATCATAATAATTTTGCCATATATCAAAAATACTATACAATTTTCTATTACATTACATTTATATTTCATGGATCTTAAGCCAGAAGGGTCTATTAGATCATCTGGTTTGACCTCTTGTGTATCATAAGCTGTTACGTTTCATCCATATCTTGAACGCACTGCACACAGGGACATCAGAGACTGAAACATTTCAGTTATTGAGTGACTGAGCACTTGTGTGCTGCAGGCACAGAACACCACCATACCACAAATACCCATAGTGTCCGTAAAGGGACTGATAAGGTGAAAAACGTCCAATTTTTGTGAAATTGTGCTCTAGGGCAGAAGTGAAAGTAAGAGGGGAAGGGGAAGGGAAAAAACAAGGCAAAAACCTAAGTTTTCTGCTAATCTGACAAAGGGAGGAGCTCTTTCTAGACCAGAAACCTGGTGCTGATTATGCTTCTTGTCAATCAGATATATCAGCCAGGCACTTAGGAAAAAGAATTTCTGGGCACCTCATAGCTCTGTTGCAGAGCCTTGCATCAAGCTATTGCTGGTCTCTGACTTTTCACCAGAAAGCAACCTCCCATACCTCTGCCTTTATCTCCAAGCACCCAATGGGAGGGAAAATTTCTGCCTTGATCTGAAGATCATAGAGTGGTTTAGGTTGGAAGGGACATTAAAACCCACCCAGCTCCAACACCCTGCTGTGGGCTGGTTGCCATCCACCAGCTCAGGCTGTCCAGGGCCCCATCCAGCCTGGCCTTGAATGCCTCCAGGGATGGGGCACCAAAACTTCTCTGGGCAGCTGTCCAGTGCCTCATCACCCACTGAGTAATGGTGGATCTGAAAAATAACGCTGATGTAACAGTCTGTAGTTGAGATCCTAGTTACAACGGAAATGCTAATGGATGTCAGCAATTGCTCTGAAAATAATGCGAACAATACTGGCTGTTTCTATGCTGGATGGGAATGAATCCACTGCAGTTTGCTTGGCCACAAGGCCTGACCCCCATACTTTTCATAGAAGTCAGAGTGAAGAAGTCCTTTTAGAAATAACTTCAGCCATTCTTCAGACAACAGAGCTTGTGGACCCACAATCCCCTCTATGAAGAAGTTAAAATGTTTATTTGTCCTTGTCACTTGAATGGTATATCTCGCTACGGAGTTGAATTTTGCTCCCTTGACTTTACAGGTACTTGATATTAATATGCTTCTGTCAGCAAGAAGAAAAACCCCTCTCTAGCTGCCCTCCCTTAGTTATTTTTTCAATACAGCAGTATTTGCAGGAAACAAAGTGATAGACAATTTTACAAATAGTATCTAGAAATTTCTATGGCCAACCATATTTGGGACTTTCAGATGAGTGAAATATTTGTTCAGTCATCCCGATTTCTGTGTTACACTGTTCCACTCTGCAAATCTGGTCAATAGCTTTAGGAAAAAAGAACTAAAAGCTAGAGAAATGTGGGCATCATCCTGTCAATATAGGATTTCCTTCAATTTTTTTTTCCCTACTCAGTACTTAGACTTCAAATTTCAGATATTGAAAAATGCAGCACCTGATGAAGTGAATGCTGAAGAAGCATCAAGCAGAAATTTTGAGAAGCACAACAAAATAAGGTGAAAGAAAAGATTAAAAATGAAGCCTAGGTGGGAAGGAGTAGTACAGTAAATAGTTATAAATACTCTGCCTGTTAGGTTAACACCACCTAGTGCTTTTACACAGTATATGTTTGGGACTTAAAGATAAGGCAGAAATAATGTACATTTCATTTATTGAAACTATTTCTAAAAGGCAGTTGAAATGTCTTTGGAAATTTTAATCCATTTACATTATATGATGGTCTCGTGAACTCTTTGATTAAAAGAACGATCCTATCAGTTGGCTGTACATCGTCATATATCCCTATTGTATGCTTCTGTATTTACCAGAGAGGTGGCCTTCAAATCTTTCTGTGCAGATTTTTAAGTCAAATACAATATCCAGTCATGTTTTCTCTTAATGATAGTTTATGTTAAGAGAAGGCAATGTCAGCTTTTATAACCAGAAAGATTCAAATACAAGGTTTGGTTCTGTTTACTGAGGAGGATTAAGAGGATGGAGATTTCCATCCCAGATGGCCATGATAGTGCTTTTTTTAAGATGAAGACTCTCTTCCTAATTTGTCTAAACGTTACATAAAATTATACTGCTAACAACAACAAAAACCTCTGATGAAATCGTATCATAAATCTGGAAGTGTCCTACGCTGAAAAGCACAAGCAAAATAATGCAGAATAGTATTTAGGAGCAGGTTTTCCAAAATTATATTCTCTCATGGAAAAACAAGGTGATAAAATCAGTACTGGCACGCAGACAACTTCTCACCAGTGTTCTTGTTCTGCCCTCTTGTAATCCTCAGACAGTGCAGTATTTATAACTCAACTCAACTTTACCCCTCACTATTTGAAGCTTTTTTCTTTTTTCCTCTTTTTCCTTTTCTTTCTTTCTTTTTCTTTTTTTTTTTTATCTGGTGAAACTGAAAATTTCCAAATTATTACAGTCCATTTTTAATACTTAAAGGAGAAAGCACAGACAAAACTCATTTACCACATGTCAGTGATAGTTATCACTTAGGAAATGAGTGATGGTTGCTCCATGAAGATGCCTGGTGCGATCTGAGGTACCCCAGTATATTAAACTATCTCTCTCTGGAAGTCCTATGCAATAGCTTCCATCACTGTACAGATACCTCAGACATTCTAGACCCTAGAGGCCTATGGTTATGTACCTGAATCATTTTTTTTCTGTCTTTGATCCAGTGGGACTGGGAGCTTTTCTGTAGTGCTGCGCTTATTCCCTAGAAAAGTAGTTGTCTAATTCTGGAGGTGTTCCATTGTTTAATATTGCTGTGTTTCTTGGGAAATAGCTGCAATCTGTTTGCAGGTTTCACTCTGAACTCCTGTTGCTTAAGCCTAAGGAGAATAACCAACAACTGTATTAGCATAAGCACTGCTACTTGTGTGAGTGGGCCTTTAGAGACAGTTGTCACGAATCTATAGGGTGGTGAGATGCTCTTTCTCACTGAAAGCTATTTCCTATCTCTTTATCTTTTACATCCAGGAAGGTGGATAAAGTAAGAGATTTCTGAGGATAAATCCAGAGTAGATACTCAGGTGTTTAAATTCACTGAAGAACTGAACGTCCAAACAAAACATAGGTGAACAGCATTGTTAAAAAACTACAGGTTTGAGCTTAAAAGCTTTTGAATTCAAGCTTAAGTGTTGAGATTCTGTACTTCACAATGTTGACAGTGCCAAGGATCAACATTTCAGAGCACTGTGATGTTTCTGAAAAAACAAAAAAAGCCTAGTTCAGCTTTGGAGTCAGCCTTGTCCTGACCATCCTAGTTCATGCATCTGCACGAAGGTTTGTCTGCACCCTCTGCTCAGTTGCTGAATGCTAGCATTGCTGGTGTCAGCGCATCAAGTCAATAGTAGACTTTCCAGACACCAGGCTGCAGAGTTTCAAAGCCCTGTCCACAATATTGGAGGTACTTCCCATTGCTCTGGTCATCATGACAATGCCTAGCTGATCCAAGAGCCAGAAATCCATATCTTAGAAGAGATCTCAGTTGGGAATTCAGCAGAATCTAGACACTTAGTTCCTAAACAGCAATGAAGAGTAATTAATCAGATGTCAGCTAACTTGGAAGGCATGTCTGAATTTACTCGCTCTTTCCCAGTAGCATGTTTCCTGGTGTCTGCACATCCCAGTTGCTTTGTGAAGCACCTGCTCTGTTCATGCACACACTAAACTGGCATCCACAAAGTAGGAGTTATTTCATATAGATTATCTGAGAATAACCTCAGAGAGATTATTTTTTCTCAGAAGGCATGCACTCTGATAAAGAATTAGCATTTACTTCCCTTTAAACTCTCCTCTTTTATATAATTAAAAGTTCAGTGTCTGGAGCAGCTGTCAGTGATGTTGCTAAATCTTTTCTCACCTTTGACAGCTTTTATCCTCTGTTTCTGTCCAAGGAGTGTATATTCCTCAGCAGATACCATTAGTGAGGAGAAGAGTGTCATGGAATCACAGAATAGCTCAGGTTGGAAAAGACCTTAAAGATCATCAAGTCCAATCAGAACACTGTCACCCTTTTTGGTGAAGCTGTCATGGTACAGGAAAGAATCCATGCACCAGAAGTGATCACCTACTAGTTCAGTTCCTAAGAAAGCTTGGCCAGTAGCACTCTTAATTTCCTGCACAGGACTTCACTCAACCCATTCAGAGTTTTAAAACTTTGTCCTTTAGATATTTGAAGCATCAGGTCCCACCTGAAGGTAAAAAGACACCTTAAAAGGAGATATTTTTGTCTAGGTTGAACTCAGGAAGACAAGACAAACAAATTCAATTCAATGGAAGGAGGTAGATGCCTAAACTTACAGGCACTCAACCACAGCATGGCTCTGCCTGAAGTCAGAGACAGTAGGGATTTAAACAGGGGCTAAGGTCACCTAAGTAAGGTGAGGCTGTTCCTGCAATCCATTTAGAAGAAAGTGCTGGTCAAGATAGTCTATTTTATATTTTTGTTTTCTTACCCATGTAACCAGTGGCTGGCTAGAAACAGCAAACTTTGTGAGAAGGAAATGATACATGTTCTAAAGAAAGTTAACTCCCAGACATTTTAAGATACCATGCATTAATTTTTCATGTATTTATTTTTGGAGAAAGAGAAGGTGGGAGAAAGAGGTTCTTGTTCCAATTTTATGTCCTGTTATTTGGCAACAGCAGGTTGAGAACTAAGTAGTGTGATATTTTCAGAGCCTTTCACAGGGATCTAGGAATGTGCATAAGCAAGAAGAACTCAAGTAAACAGTATGGTTAATACCTTACTCTGCTGTAAGGAGCGTCTATGCAGAAATATAATAAAGAAATAAGAGACTCCTTCATACTTCAGGGATCTGCTCTCTCCATGTCATTTCTCAGTGCTTTTCGTGCATGTTTTCCCCGTGGATAGATACTAGGGGACTAAAGAAAGTTGACCTAAATATATGCTTTCCTTCCTCACCTTGTGTTTCTGTACAGGGCACTGAGGATGAAAATACATAAGAGTTAAAGTAGGTCCAAAAAGTAACCACAAGTATCCAAGGGGAAAGAAGAGGTAGAAATAAATTTTGTTGTAAAATGTCTCAGTACCAGATTTTCAGTTTTGAAACCTCTGTTTTTGAAATCTTTCCAGTGACTTTTGCCAGCAGTGTAAAGAGGGAGGCTAATCTGTAATCTCTTCTTTGAGCAACATAATTTGATGTCTCATCTGTCTACTGTCTGCTCTGTACCTATCTGTGCCCGTATTCTTGGCTCTTTTTCCCTTACAGTATTAAAATGATGATCATAACTCGTGTATGTGGTGGAAGGGCAATGCATTTCATCAGCACACAATACACAAGCAGTATTTAATGGGTTTTCAGATATATAGTTTCACTCTTAAACTCACTGTCAGGAAAATAATATGTGAATTTGGTCTGAAAATGTAATGCAAAGGTTATGTGAGTGATTTGGTCAGACTCAGTTCACCTACCAAGTTGATGATCGATTCTGCCTGTTAATTGACATTTGTGGACATACATGTTTATAGCTGTAGATAATTTTCCAGCAATGGTTTTTTTATGACTTTCTCATTTCCATCTGAAGATTTATGCCTACACAGCAGGTAGATTTCTAATCTGCTCTTTAGTATTTTATTAGTTAGGAGAAAAAATGGCTCATAAAAAGAGTATTTTCTAAGTAACAAATTATTTATTCTGTTCACACTGGGAGATTACTCTATGTAAAACAAGAGAGGCTACCAAATGACTGAAGAAATACAGCACAGTGATACAAAAGTTGAATATGTAAACTGTTTTATAGATACAAAGTAGTATCAAAATACAGTTTAACAGAGCCAGTGGTTTATTTTGCAGCACGCTCTTTCTGACAAGGCCAAGGTGAAAATATTTGATCCGAAGACAACCTGTTTGCAAGAATGCCTTATCACCACTTTTCAGGAAGCTTACTTTGTTTCAGAAAGTTTTGAAGAAGCCAAAGAAAAGATGAGGTAAACTATTTCCCTTGACTCTAAAATCTAATTTCTCTTCTTCAGCGGTAGACAAAAAAGAGGTGTTAATTTTCTTTTTTCTTTCAGGGACTTTGCTAAATCAATCAATCGTCCCTTCTCTGTGTATTTCAATCCATATACGCAAAGCATTGAGATTCTGAAGGATACCAGGAGTATAGAAAATGTCGTCCAGGACCTCCGCAGTGATCTAAACACTGTATGTGATGCACTAAGCAAAATGAACAGATATTTAGGGATTTGATATTTATCCTACTGTGATCTGTTGTCAGCTGCTTATTCTGTAGCTATTCTAGTGACATCACATGACATGGCTAACTTTTAAAACTCATCAGTTTGCTCTTCTGAGCTTGGCCTGTGGCTTGCGTCATTGTGTAGCTTTGTCTAATTGTAAAGTGCAGACAAAACAAGGCAGTGCTAATTCGTAAATTCTCCATGGAGTGTGGCAGCGTATAACCAGCAATTCCTCAACACAATGTTGTGTACAAGTACACCAGTAAAAGCTTGCCTGGCAATGAGTTTGTTTCTTTAAGATAATTCACATTGATGTGTAAGAAATGGTGTTCCTGATTTCTTTAAGTCTGCGATTATTTCTGTGTAATCCCTTCCCAACTGTAAGAATCCAGAAAAAAATATTTGCAACATTTTCCATTTTCTTTGTAAGAGAATCTGTATTTGGTGATGATGACAGTGTTTTGCCCATATATTTGTAACAGAACTGAGTGTCTCTTGTGACTGAACAACACAATTTACGTATATACCAGTGCAGAGATCAGGAAGGCTATGTATCGGTACTAAAAGGTCTGTGAGGATTATGACACAACACTACTGACAAATGTTCAATGTGGCTAAGTAATTGCAAAACAACAACAGTAATAATAATAAAAATAAAACCTCTGACAATTCATGCACAGAAGTAAGTGATAGTTCCATACATGTATTGTCTGTGACAATCCTGAGCACACTTCCGCTGCAGGGATTATCTGGAAACAAGAGTGGAAGCGCCTTTGTTAATTCCAGGTTGTTAGGTGTGAATATAAAGCCATTCTACATCACTCTGTGCCTTCTGCATTCCCTCGTCTTTTGAACGTAGTCCTCTTGCATTTCATGCATAATTTGCCTTTCCTCATTGTGCCACGTTCAACCTTGACATGGACATGCATGACTGAGTCTACATCGTATCAGTATCAGTAGATATGGAAAGGTGAATATGGAAGTTGTTATTTAATTATAGCCAGGACAATTATCAGTTAGTAGATTACTTGTGGGGTGCTTAAATCATACAGACACCTCAGCTGCCTAGCTTGTACCAGATGGATGCAGGTAATGCCTGAGTTAATGAACTCTATGTTAGCAAGCTCTGACAGAAGTACAAGCTCTGTCTGGGGAGCACAGTGGAAATATTTGAGCCGGCTCTTATCTGGAAGCAATAATTATGCATGTCTTTCCTTTATCTGAGTTATTCTATTCTCCTATTAGCCAGAATAATGGAGATTTGACCATATTGTTTGGAACCCTCATAATGGAAACTGCATGGCTTATGCAGATCATGTCAGTACAGGTGAAAGTTCATGTCTTGTCTACTTACGTGGAAAATAGATATCTGTTGAAGCTGCTCTCTCAGCTGAGAGACTCATGCAGATACTCTTAAGTGTTGCTAGCAATTTCAGCATGAAGAGAGCACCACTTGATAGTATCAGCACATCCTTAAATAAGAGGCAATCTATAAGGATAATTTTCATAGGGAAATCTGCCACCTCCTCAAAGATAACTACGAGATAACAGAAAGCACTCTATTCTCTGGATGGTCCCAGCTGCATTCTAATGCTGCTGTTAATAGGGTGTGGAAAAATCTAGTTTTAGATCTAACCGTGACTGCCACTGGTACAAATGAAGAGCTGTTGAATTATCCCATGGGGATCAGGATGCTGGAGGAGTTTTTTAACTTCCTGACATTAGTGCTGACTCCATTAACTAGCACTTATCGTAGAGGAGTCACCAGCAGGCTCGGCATAGAAGTTTCTTCCTCTTTCTTTGGATGGAATCTGATGAACCCCTTGTAGCCCTTTCTGGAGAAAATGGACTGAACTGATATTTACTTTAAATGATCTGGAAAATCATTGCACAAGGAATAGTAATTCTTAGTTCATGACCTGACAAAGTATTGTTGCTTGCTTAAGTGAAATAAAGGCACAATGAGTTAAGAGATACAGAGTTTGCAAAATTATTGAGTTTTTCCTTTGAATCACAATTATACAGGAAAGATTTAAATACTTAAAATATCTGGATTTATTCTTGACTTGTATGAACATCCTAAAATAAGGATTGCACAGAAGTAAAACAACAGAAGCATATCTTTGTTTTGTTTTGTACTGTTAACAAGTAAATCTTATTATGGATTAGGGAGAAACCCTTGAAATCCAATAGTCATTTTAGGACTAATGATGGCAAGGAAACTGTCTACAATGAAGATATAATGTCAATGAAACAGAACATTGTCAAAGGATAATGGGCTCCTGCTGCTAGATATATGCTTAATCCAATGATTTTATTTCTATTATACAACATGATTAAAAATAAATTAAATATAATGAGCTGAGGAATAATAGTGATTTAGAGAGACAATTGCTCATTGTTCTTACGTAGAAAAGCTGTGTTCTTACAGGCTACGGGGCAGACTTGCTTTGGGCTTCAGCCAGTCAGCAGTCGGGAATTGGAAAGAAGGCTTTAAAAAGTGCACTATTGCACTTTTATGAATCAAATAGTTCCAGCTTAGTTGACATCCTTCTCTGCAGTTTTTATTAGCAAATTAAGATCAGCCATGCAGCAATCTCCTTGGATGACAAGCTCATTTAGGCATAATGAGGGAATTATTGACAGTTATCAAATTACACTAACGTTTCATTTAAAATAGACCATATTTATCTAAGGTGCTTGTTTAACTTTAGTGAGCTGGACTCTGGAAATTGGACTTCTTGCTTAGGCTCATTTATTTTCTGTGTAATTCTGAACTAATGCTTTATGGGTCCAAGATATATGTTCTTGCTTTGCCTGCATAGAGTAAATGGGCCTGAGCTTAATGAATGTAAAGCATTGCAGTGTTTACTACCATGCAAAGTCTAAAATGAAAAACAGCACTCTGAGACATTGCAGCAAATACAAATACCAAGTTTCATTTGCAAGCCAAGACATGGTTCATGCGTTTCATTTCATTTATTTGGTGGAGGGAATGGAGTGGGGAAGGTGTTAACACAATGTATTGTGTTTTCTGTTGTGTTTTTCTCTCTACACTTCAAGATCTGTTTAGAAGCCTGTTTTAAGTTTAGGCCTTCAGTACACTTCCATGACATAGATGTCCTCCTTTCTTCTTGTAATGATTTCCTAAAGTCATGGAGAAAACTCCAGAAACATACTGTACTGAAATGTGTATTTACTGCGTTCTGTAATGGATTATAGAAGATTTCATGTCTTTGAGAGGACAGCCTGGCTGTGTGAACCAAAGCTGGTGAGGGCTTTCACCTACAGGCTGCTGGTACAAATCCAGCCCAGTCAGCAGCTACTGAGAGCTATCAACACCAGCAGCAGCCTGGCCTCTGTGTGATGAGCTTGGAAGCTGAGATAGTTTCGTTTTGAGTAGAGGAGACTCAGGGGAGACATGATCACCTTTTTCAAACGCATAGAAGTAGCTGCAGAAATAGAAGGGAAAAACTTCTCCAGCCTTAAGAACTAATGGACTTAAATTGCAGGACAGGAGCATTAAGTTCTGTAACGGTGAAGACAGTGAAACCTGGAGGACAGATTGCCTAGGGAGACAGCAGGACACCTGTCATTTTTTAAAGAGAACAGTTTAGACAACTCTCTCTCAGGACTGCTATTGGCACAGCTGGTCCTGCCTTGAGAGCAGGAAACAAGCTGCATGGTGTCTTGAAGTCCCTTACAGCAGCTGCGTGGAAGAGGGTTCAGGCTGCTCATTGAAAGGCTCCATATGACTCTCAACAACAGTAATGATCATCAGCCATCACTGGGGAGCCTCTGAGCAGCACTTGGACCCCTGCACATTCCTTCCATCTTAGACCAACTCTGAAGAGTGGTTCTTCATCCTTCCTTCTTCCCTCAGGGAACAAATAGGATCCATAATCTGAGCGAAGTCTCCAGTGGTGACCGTGCTGCTGAATTTTAGTTCATAGGCCATTTGAGAGAGCTCTGTGAGTGAGTTGCCTGCTTCTTATGGCTACCCAGAGGCAGAAGACAGATTGTCAGCAACCACCATTTGTCCTTTTTGTAAGCAAAATCTGCTCAATTTTATAAGCAAAAAAAGAAGTGCCTATTTCATTCTAGCTGTGCCTGTGTTTGGGCTGTCAGGAAGACTGTGACCACAGGGTGGGCTGCTCTCCCTAGCCCCAGATCTCCAAGGAAAAAAGCCCGCTGATGTAGCCCATCAGGGAGCTTTGGTTCAGTCCCCTGATGTAGCTCACTGGGGAACTTGGGGCTTACAGCTGCTGCTCACCCAGTGGCATTTTAAGGACTGGGTAGGGGTGGATGCAGTGCTCTTTAATTAAGGAAATCAGCATTTTGCCCCAAACTGGTAACTTCCTTTCTTGTTTCAGCAGGATGGTCTGTGGCTTTTTAGAAATATGGCAGGTTCCCTTCTATCTCATTAACAGCCATTATCATATTTCCTAATAGTTTGTGAAAGGGATGATTCCAGTATTGCTATATAATGGCAATATTTTTTTGTATCTATGCTACTTAATCTCTGGAGATTTTTCACAGGAAGTGTGATGTCCTTTCAGAACATTTTGCAGCGACTAAGTTTAGTTTTAAAAGCTCTTTTAACACCTTACAATAGGAATTTGTGTTTTTATGCCAACGGTTGAGATGTTAGCATGAACTAAAAAATAAGTGCTGGCATCTTATTGGGATTTGGCTCAGGGTGGACTGGTCAGGTGGAGTAAATGTGAAATGGGTTATGTAGTCACATGCTTTAAAATGCAAGTGGATGATGAGTATTTAGATGGACTTCTTTTTAAGGAAGTCATAAATTTCAAATGTCCAGAAAGATAATAGAGAAGAAGCTGCTGTTGTTATACTCCACCTTTGGAGGAAAAGAGTTTGCAAAGCAGCAGGAGGTAGATTTCAGTCCTTGTTAAACTGCCACATGGCCTGGAATATGAACTGCATGGCACCTACCTTGCCGGCTTTTACATGACATCCAGCGTGAATACAGTTCTGATAACAAAATAACAGAGCAACAATAAAGCACTTCAGAGCCAAACAGCCTGGCTTCCCCATAGGAGACAAAGTGGGTGATTTGAGACCAGCATGGCACGAATCAAATCACTTTTATTTCCTATGAAATCAATTCTGTTTTCTGTTTCTTTTACAAAAGACCTTTTGAATTGTGTTACCATTTTATTTTTCCATGAGGATTCTAAAAAGATATAAAAATTATGGAATGGTTGATGTAGCCAGCACCTCCTGCCTCAAGCTTTTCTTGTTGCCACCAGACTCTGTACTGACTCTTGCCATTTTAAAAAGGAAGTAGAGTAATGCTGAAGACGTGATGCTGTTGTTTCTCAGGAGTTGACAACTGATGGGTACACCTAAATGCTACCCTTCCTCACCATCCCTCCCCATTGGGATTGCTGACGTCAGAGATGCTAATAAGACCAGTTAACAGTAAATGAGTTTGAGGCTGTGCACACAGTGGACTTGCTACTCTAGAAGAATTTATTGGGAGGCTCAGTTTGGTTGAATTCCCTTTTGCTGATTACCCTTGATAGATGATCATGAGTAAAGTTATGAAAAAGCAGGCGTCTCACATCAGATGGGGACCAGGGAGTCAAAAATCTCCTCTGCTGCAAAAACAGCACATGTTCCAAGAGGCGTCGTGCTGCCAGTGCCCGTCAGTTTAATTAGACCTAGCTCGAAATAGATTTCATAGTTGCTGGATTAAAAGGCTACATTTTACTCCGAGGTCTCAGCCCAGCATCTGTTTTCAGAGATATATCTGTGTCTGCAAGCGCAGGAGCTAGAGCTGCCAGTCAGGCATGCAAGGCCTGTTTCTTATTTCATTTGCAGGTATTTTTTAAAAGCCTCATTTGCAATGTTATCTCCAGAGTAGGAATGCAGTGCATAGAAGATGCAGAGGCATCAGGGCCTGATCTTTTCTGAGCTCTCATTGCTTCCTGCCAGTGCCAGGCAGCACAGTGAGTGCAGCCAAGGGAGAACTCCTCAGGCCCATGCTCATTGCTGGGGGCAGGAGTTAAGAAGCCATCTGAGCCCCACAAAAGAGCTCCTACTCCTATCTGCTCCGTGGCCTCAAAACAACACCCCAGTGTTCATCTGCCTTCTGTGACTTGCTTTTACAGAGCACCTCCTCAGAATTTGTCTGGGGGTGTTTGTGTGGTGGGATGAATTAATATATGCTGACATATGTGCAGGAAAGGTAGTAGAGGTAGGAAAACATAAAAAAAAAAATAAAAAATTTCATAGCTCTAGTTTTATATCTTTCCTGCTAGTGTCTGGCTTTGGCTTGAGAAAAGGCATGATGGAGGCCTACCATCACGATCCCTGTAAGCACCAGGCAGAGATGATGCAGTCAGCCTTTGCAGACCCCTCCTGCTGCAGACCATTACATGCACTCGGCCATTCTCAGCCATCCAGCATAGCCCCCTCCTTTCTGAGCCCAGTAACAGCCAAAGTGCAGCTAACCTGATGTGCATGTTTGCTTGTGCGCCCACCAAGGGCGATTTCCCCACAGCACACTGACATGCAGAGGTGGGAGCCTATTGAGGGCCTCAGGATGCGTACGGCGCGGTAGGACACAGTTCTTCCTGCCCTGCTGCTGGAGTACAGCCCTGCAGCATACATAGGGCTCTCAGCTGTAGCAATACTGCCTGTTTCAGAGCCAGCATGCCTTTAAATTCCTTGCTTAGCAAGCCTAATACTTGGGTACTATTAAAAACATCAACAGATCCCTCAGACTTAAAAACATGAGGAAAGGGCACGAGCAAGCATGTGGTAACTGTCAGCAAGTATTGATTTTCTCACCACAATCTGAGCACACAGTCAGGCATACTAAGGACGTGGCATTCCTACGAATTCAGTTTTGATACACCGTTTCTCAAATAGCTCCAGAGAAGCAAAACTAGGACTCCTTGCAGCTGAATAGGCACAGAGTCCTGTGTAATTCTCTGTGTTTTCTTGCCATTACCTTATTTCCAAAGGAGAGGAAGAGCACTGTGTTCATGAATGCGACGTAAAAGCTGTTCACAGAGCAGTAGCTTGATTTGCCTGAGTTGGGAATGAAAACCTGGTCAGAGGGAGGGAATTAAATCTCCAATGTAATGCTTCTGATTTGCAGAAGGGAAAGGGGAAGTGCTAAGTGAATGTAGGAAATTGCAGCATTATGTGTTGTGAGAGCAATTCTTTCCATCCTTATAGCTAATGGACTGAACAGAAAGTGAACAATTTGTTTCATACAGTGATTCACCAACACTCTGACAGCGTTTCCAATTCTGAGCTCAGTTTTATATTCACTTCCCTGTTTACTAGTGAAATAGTACAATTATCTGTCTACCTCTTACATCTTACAAGCAGGCAAGGCTGCAGTATCTGGAAGGAATAAAAATAATGGTATAAATCCTGGCTGTTTAAGGCTGGAGGGAGGGGAAATGAAGCAAGTGTTATCTTTCCAATGGTTTATTGGAACTCTTGTCTAGAAATGAAGTTAAATTTCCTGGGAAAATAGGTGCAAAGGAAAAACTGCCAATGGAACTCAGTTTTCAATTTGTATTTAATGTTTTCTCCATTCAGGTTTGTGAAAGGAAATCACAAAACATTTCCTGTTTGAGTTTCCTCATCAAATTGTCAATAGTAAAGTGGCCAGAACTGTTAAAGCTGAATTGGCCTCATAAAGCTTTGGTGAAAATGGGATGTCCCTCCCAGAGGCATTTGGTGAATGTGCTAAACTGCTTTGCAAGACAGGATGACATTTTTCTGCCTTTAACCCCAGTTTTATTTTGAACGGAAATCACTTGCTCTATAAGGAGTTCCAGTTTTAAATCTGGAAACGTTTGCGAGCCTGCCATGGCTGCATATATTTTTTGCTGGTGAGATCAGTGTTTGAATGGTTTGAATGAAAGGAAATCTTGGAGCATCTTCCCAGAAGAGTGTAATTATTCACTTGTTAATATTGACTATTTATGATACATTAGAGCTCATCAGGGCTATTTCCCAAGAGATTCTGGAAAAATATATTGTAAAGTGCCTTTCCCCAAGCATATACTGTATAAATTCAGTAGAGCTTTTAAAATTCAGTGGGTTGAATGGAAGAAGGAGATGGCTATAAAGATAGCGATGAAAGCTATTAATAAGGGCAACAGTCTGCGTAGCTGAGGATTTAGGAGTCTTATTTCAAATTACATAGATAAAATACGCAAAAGGTAGAAGTCAGTGGTGGCAATTACCTGTTGCAGCCCCTTCTTATAGATAGTGATGAGACTGATAGTTCATGGGAGTATCTGAGTCTACCCCTAGTGCCCACCACAAACGAGGATAAAGTTGTTGCTAAAAAATGCTTCTAGCCCGAGAGACATTTAAATTGGTGGCAGCAATCAGTGTAGGTGCTGAAATAGAGGGTCCTGCTGAGGTGCCCATCTATCTGGGAATGGCACCCATCACAACCACAGCTTGAATTTCATAGCAGCCAATTTGAACATTGTTCCTGGTGACCTGAGGGGGAACTCTTGAAGTATAATCTGTGAGAGCTTTCCTTGATAAAGTTAACCTTGGGAAGTTAGCGTGTATGTAGCAACCTGCATTGTTCAATGACTCCATTTGGTCTGATGAATCTCACACTACGTCCTTCTGACTGCAACAAATTCCAGGCAGATCTGGGCAGTGGCTTGAAACTGTGTCCTGCCATTTTGTTAAGCTCTGGAATAAATCATATGTCTTGAAGAGAAGGAAGAATTTCCCAAAGAGCTTCCATGCTGTGATGACCCTTTGTAGCCAGTTGGGTAACTTTTTGAGCTAAGGAGAAGAGATCACGATGGACCCAGGGCAGCCTTAAAGTCAGTCTGGGCTGAATTTACACAAAGCCATTTCTGTCACTGGGGAGCTTACAGTAGATTTCTCTGGTTTCCCTTACGTTCCTGGGCATAGAAAAAGGAAAAGAAACCACAAACTGGGGAGATTAAAAAAAAAAAAAAAGTTATCCCTCTGTTGGTAGGTAGGTGCTAAGAGAAGCCTCTTGTTTCCAGCGCCACCAAGTTTGGGAGAGTGACTGAGGGGAGGTTTAGGTTAGATGTTAGGAAGAAATTCTTCACTCAGAGGATAGTAAGGCATTGGCACAGGCTGTGGATGCGCCATCCCTGGAGGTGTTCAAGGCCAGGCTTGCTGGGCTTCTGGGCACTCTGATCTAGTGGTTGGCAATACTGCCCACAGCAAGGGGTTGGAACTAGATGATCTTGGAGGTCCCTTCCAACCCAAGCCATTCTGTGATCCTGTGATTCTATGACTGCTCCTCATTCAGCCTCTCTGGATTCTCAATCCCAGAAGTTGTCTCAGACAGCTTTCATTCCTTGTGGTGCCTTCTAGCAGCCTTATTTTCAGTTGCCTGGGGCACTACGGCATAGTGAAAGATGACTCATGTTTCTCTTTCAGAATATGACTTCATCTTTGCTACTGCAGAAAGGATCTTTATTGCTTGCTGATTTCTGAAAAAAGTTTTGTGATGAGACAGACAGTACACCTACTTTCACACGTTTGCCTAAGTGCAAGCAGCTTGCACACATCCTTCACTGTTGGACATTTCCCAGCACAGAGATCTGTAATGCCCCAAGCAAGCCCTAACATCTAATTTTTTTTTTAAAGATTAAAGCAAACAATCAAACTGGTATTTATTTTATTGCTCTCCTTCCCTTCTGTGTTTAAATAGCCATTTCCCCTAATTAATCCTCTGTCTGGCTCCTCAGACGATAGAGCTGAACTTTTATTTTTCAGTGTGTATGTATGTACGTGTAAATTAACAGGAGACCAGATTATTTTCGGGGCAGATTTCTCCATGTTCTCCTACACTGCGACTGCTGCCCAGGGTTCTGTGAAGCTGCACATGTGGTTCTCGTGCAGAAAGCAGAGCAAACATTACATAACTAACCCATATTGCCTACCAGATGCCTCAAAGTGTCCAAGACTTGTAGGAAATTTCTGTTTTCTTAGTTCTGCATCCACCCTGACTTCTGATGTTTTCCCTCTGATAAACTGTGACCTTGTTGCGGATGTGGTGCCTTCTGCTCAGTGCTTTGTGGACAGATGGACAGTGGTGACAGCAAGAGACCGCAATATTCAGCCCATTAGACTCTCGCTTGTCATTCCTCAGATGGATGACAACTGATTAGCTAAAGCTAATGGTTTCAGACAAGTGCTTAACTAGACTTAAAGAAATACTGTCTCTGTGAAACAACAGTCTTTTGATGGATATTTAAAACTTCACTTCTCTGCCAGATGGACGTATTAGTAACTGTAGTTCACCAGCTGATCACATCTCATAATTACAATTACTTGTCCTAGCCCAGGGAAAAGCTCAGTTCATTTGTCCAAGTATTGATTAACTGGTGTAGTCAAGATCGCTTTACTTCACAGAGGATGGATAGGCATTAATAATGTTATAATTACAGCACAGAAAATATGGTGATGAGGGGCTAGATTGGAACTTCAATAGATAAGGAGACAGGCATTGTTTTTATAATCCTGAAAAAAATTAAAGCTATTATATAAAAGGGGGGTTGTTAACCCAGGGAACCTACTGGCAACAATGAGCCATTTGTGTTCCCCTCTGCACAGAGGGGTAACCTGGTGCGAGTTCCTGGGGCAAGGCCGGGAAAAGATTTGCCCAAGTGAGACTTTGGGCTGAAGGGTGTGCAGGAGTGTGAGGAGGCAGTGCTGTACTTTGGTATCACAAAGCCATCATCTCTAGATAAGCTGGATCGCTGGGCTGAGGTGAATGGGATGAGGTTCAACAAGGCCAAGTGCCGGGTCCTGCACTTTGACCACAATAACCCCATGCAGCACTATAGGCTTGGGGATGAGTGGCTGGATGATTGTGAAGAGGAAAGGGACCTGGGGGTGTTGGTTGATGCTCGGCTGAACATGAGCCGACAGTGTGCCCAGGTGGCCAAGAGGGCCAACGGCATCCTGGCCTGCATTAGAAATAGCGTGGCCAGCAGGAGCAGGGAGGTAATCATCCCCCTGTACTCAGCACTGGTGAGGCCGCACCTTGAGTATTGTGTTCAGTTTTGGGCCCCTCACTACAAGAAAGACATTGAGGCCCTGGAGCATGTCCAGAGAAGGGCAACGAAACTGGTGAGGGGTCTGGAGCACAAGCCTTATGAGGAGCGGCTGAGGGTGCTGGGATTGTTTAGTCTGGAGACGAGGAGGCTCAGGGGAGACCTCACTGTACTCTACAACTTCCTGAAGGGAGGTTGTGATGAGGAGGGGTTTGGCCTCTTCTCCCAGGCAACAAACAGGACCCGAGGAAACGGCCACAAGTTGTACCAAAGGAGGTTTAGATTAGACATAAGGAAAAACTTTTTCTCTCAGAGAGTGGTCAGGCACTGGAACGGCCTGCCCAGGGGTGTGGTGGAGTCGCCGTCCCTGGAGGTGTTCAAGAGGAGTCTGGATGAGGAGCTACGAGATATGGTTTAGTGCTTGAGGTAGCAACGGTAATGGGAGGATGGTTGGACTAGATAATCTTGCAGGTCGTTTCCAACCTTGTGATTCTATGATTCTATAATTCTATCATGAATTGTCAAACTCAGCCGTACCCGAGCAAGGGAAGAGTGGCACTAGTTCCTGCTCTGGTGAGGCACGGGGGAAGGAGTGCGGGGTCTGGCCCTCCTGGAAGGTGCAGACGTGCAGGGTGGCACAAGCCCTTCCCTCTTCTGTTTTCCCTTGTGTGGATACCCTTAAGCTCCAGCACAGCCATGAACCTCCTGGCACTCACTGACCCCCATTGAGCTGGTGCTGCTGTGGGCTGGGACTGGGCAATCTCCAGGTGTCCACTCCAGTCTCAGCCATTTGGTGACACCAAGACAGGGACGTTTCACAAGTGCTGCTAATGCATTCTAATAATGGTGCCACCAGAAGCTTCACCATCTCTTTCTAAACCAATGTAACGTAATGTAAATTTCAACTAATTTTTGTGATAGGATCCACAGCGCTGTCTGTCTACTGTTTTCTTCTGTGAAGCATTTTCCATACTTTTACTTCAGATGTCTATCACTGATCATTAGTCAGTAAGCTCTGTTCCTGACAGAGTGGGATCTCTTCTGATCTCCCTCAAATGGTTTGAAGCAAAACAGAAAATACATTTTGTCCTCCTGATGCAGTTTGGAGGAATGCAGTTTTGCAGAAGAAGCCAGCAGTTTGAGGATTGAGTAGTTTGTAAGTTTATTTCTATCAGAGCTCATAGTGAGCTGCACACTCCATCTCTGCAGCTTCAAAGCCAGAGTCTGACAGCTCCTACAACTCAGTGAAGAAGTCCTGTGAAAATCCTCCCACTGTGGACAAAGATCAGAAGAATTTTCTTCGTGCTTTAGGTGTCAAAGTCCAAAGTTCAAAGACTAGGGCCCTTTGCCCTGCTATGAGGGTGATGGATGTCTCTTGGGTTAGGGATGCTTCTGGAGAGTCACACATGGTACCTTGTTCTCTTGAACTTATGGGGGAGGTAAGAAGTAGAACGTGCACCAAAGATGTGGCTTTGTGGATGGGGTAAAAATGGAGAAAATTATTATCAGAAAGGTCATATCTTCTGTTTCTTTGACCTCACTGTCTTAGACTTAATGTGTTCTCAAGGATCTGTTCTGAAATTATTGTTGAAACACAGTCAGTTAATCTGGTGTTCATCCATCACATATAGAACAAACGTGACCGTTCCTATAGAACAAGTAATTGCCTGTGGATAGTGTGTGTGCTTTTATTCCCTATACAGCCTGTTCTTCCACACAGGATTGTATTTTTCACAATTCTTTAATGTAAATTCATGCTTATCTCAATCTGTGTACACGTGAGCACATTTCACTCTGCTGATAAGGATCAAGGGATGCATCCCTTGCTACATACTTTATATTCAAACAAGCTAGGGGTTAATTTGATGCCGGGAGAACGGCTTTTAATTCTTCCTCTCATAGCATTAAACAACCAACATTAACTTGCTTTGCTAGCTATTGGGGTCTACAAAGAGATGGTGTGAGCAAATTTGATAGCAGGTATATTGGCATGTGAATGTAAATCAGGTAGAGTTGTAGGAAAAAGGAATCTCAAGCTAAGGTGGTGTGTCATGTTTTCTAAAGGAAAAAAATGAAACAAATTAAGTTCAGGCTATTTGTTTTGCTGTTGTCACAGGGCGGATAGTTCCACACTGTAGTGGATATTTTGGAAATAGTAGGTCAGGAATTCTTTTATTAGTGAAAACATGGAGCTCTCCCTTGTCCCACTCTGAAATGTAAAATCTCTTTGCCAGTGCAAGTCTTTGTTGCTATTAATTTATTTCTAGCAAAGACCGATATTCCCTTCATCCCCCACTCTCCTTAAAGTTCTCTGGAAAGATACATTCCCTCCTTTTTCCCTATTTGGATGAATACTCCTATAGCATACTTTTCATTTACAAAGTAAGTACTGGGAAGCAAAATGTAGACAAACAATGATCTGACTCACAAATACTGATTGCACACCCCCTCTTTACCACAGCCATCATCACTACAAAATTTTTATTGAATTTTATGTGGGGCTTGCAAAAATTAAGAAGTTCCAGGGAATTTTATTTTCCTGTTAAAGCTAAGAAATGTATCTCAAAGCTTGGAGCCCTCTTTAGCAAAACCACTGCAAGCAGGTCTTTCTTAAATTGGCAAGGTGACAGCATGAGCGCATTTGCTGAGTGCCACCGTGACAATCTGATCACCTAGGGAGAGAAGTGTCTCTTCGACAGATACCAAACCATTTTGATAATTACAGGTGAAAACTAATAGCTTGCCTTGAGATCCTTGAGTGGCCAGGGCATGTACTTTCAGTAGGAGCTTCCACAGTACAACAGCTGCATTTGGTGATTCTGCTCTCTGGGGTGCTCCAATGGGCTCCCTGGGTAGAGGGCATTATAAACAGAACAGTCAGGGAGTAATAAATGGAATGGACAGCAATTCTGAAAGCTCCTGACCAGCTGGAGTTGAAAGACTCCATGCCAGCTATTGCAGCTATGGGATGATCAAGTGTGGGCTGGGCACCTAACTAGACCTTCTGGTTGCAAACCAAAGTGATACTCCTTCTATCCAAAAGTTGTTTACAATATCCGTGATTGCTTCTTCCATTAACATTTTCATTTTCCACCCTCATAGTCTTGTCTATTCTCTGACCTTTACTAGGCACTGAATCAGAGTATCAGTCTCACTATGGGATGGAGAGGTGACGTTATTGTCACCTGCATCAACATCAGAGATGATGTCAGGTTGTCAATTTTCTGTCCTCGTAAGAGTTAATTAAAGCAGTAGCCAATTGGTAGGAGAATATCATGGCTTCAACAAGTCTTTCCTTGAATTTAGGTGTTAGGTCCAAAAAACAGGCTCTGAAATTTAGACTAAGTGTAGATAGCTAAGTTCAAAACCATAGAAATTGCCAGCTCCTCTCCTGCTTACATTCTAGAGGTATTTGAATTCCTTTAACAACAATCGGTTCTGACTCTCACATTCACTGACGCCTAAATCTCAGGAAACACCCATGAGTGCCTTCTTTGGGGCTAGGTGTCTGCCTAAGTCTGATATTTCCCTGAACAAGTCCTCTGAAAGTGAAAATCAAGTTGGAATCACAAATTTAGGTGTGTGTGATCTTTCTCGCTCAAAGTTCAGGCAGGGAAAGCCATCTCCCTCCTCCCCAAAATACCAGTTGGAAGCAGAACTGACCAAAACCATATGATGATTTTGGTCTTCTGCCTCAAAGAAGAGCCCAGCACCTCTCACCTGGGCGGAACATCCCAGCCACCGCTGGGCACTTCTGTCTCTCACTAGAGCTGTGACTCTGTGTGTCAGTAACGGGAGGGGGTGAAATGAAGCTGGACTGTTAGGACGAAGTTATCTGAATTTTACTTTTTCTCCCTTAGCTTAGCAACCACTGCTTTGAGTGACTTCCCACAAGAGGTACACCAGGAACCTAAGTTAATGTCACCGCTGTCTTACCTTGATAAGATAATTCTCAAACCAGAACTACTCTTAAAAGAGTACTAAACTGTAAAAACAAGAGCATGGATCAGATCTGTCCAGAAAAGTTCCTTTACTTAAGAGAGAGACTGCAGTTCTTCTCTGTAACTGTATGTAAAATAACTTCCTCGTGTCCAGGTATCAGGCTATTTGATGTGTTAACAAGGCTGTTGTGACAGAGTCATGGAGCACCAAATCTAAGCTTCTGTTAAAACAAGTGCATTTCTAACCATTTTGTTTGCCAAGAAAACCTTCCTCCAGTCTAATTAATGTAATGTTGTCTGTCTGAGCCTGTAGACAGCCTTAACAGAAAAGCATGAACCTTTCCACCCCATTCATCTCAGTGAAGTGCCAACTTCACACTCCTTGGCTTCACTCAATGTCAGTGCTACTTGTTTTATTGCTGAGTGTTTTATCAGAAGGTTTGGAAGGGGCAGGTGTGCTGGGACATGCTGGGAAGAATAAGCACAAAAAAAATCAAAGAGAGAAAGGAGAGAGAAAGGAGAGAGAAAGGAGGAGATAGAAAGAAAGAGAGAGAAAGAAAGAAAGAAAAAGAAAGAAAGAAAGAAAGAAAGAAAGAAAGAAAAGGTTGAAAATGAAAAATAAACCACATTGGTTGTAAAGATGGAAATGTTTTCTCTACTTTCTATGTAGTTTGGGAGACTGGGGATCCTCAATTCTTTCTGCCACACACAATTGATTGGAATTACATATAGATTTTGGCCTTTTTTTCTGAGTTATATTCTGTCCTTTAGATTTCTGCACTACAAGTCCAATGCTCTGCTACATGTGATCTCTGATAGGTTGTATGTTTTGTAAAACATACCCTCAAATGATTTGAAATCTACTGTTGAGGCATTATGTGTATTTTGAGGAGAAGGATTAATTCTTGGAAGCATGTGAATGACGGCTACCAAATGGTAAGTGCAAAGAGGGCTGATGCTGAAAGTCGCGAAGTGTGTACTCTGTAGTGCTTGGATGTGAATGCACATTGTATCAGAAATGCTAAGTCATGGCCTGAACCAGTGATTGAGCACCTGGTGGGAAGGCAGGGCCAACCCAGGGGAGCTCAGGTGCATGCAATGCACCTCAGTGACCAGAGCGTGGAGCCAGGATCCACCCCATCCCAGACCTCATTTAAGGGTTGGCAGTGGAGGCAAGGGTATCTTGTTGTAGATCTCTGTGTATCTGAGCCCTTCCATGGGTAAGCAGATTATTTCCTTTGTTTCTGTGTCCATGGCTGCTGTGTTTGAGCATATTCTCATTTGCTGTAGCCTAGGGCTTTTCTACTATGCTGTCATTGCTGCCCTTTTCATTGCGTTACAGCAGTACGCATGTTTAATATAACTTCTTAGCTTAGACTTCTGACATTTAGGGCTGGGACAGTGGGAGGAAGACCAACTGCACATCAGCTCTGGGCCTGAGGAAGGACAGTGGTTGCAACTCTGGTTGCAAATACCTTTCTTGAGACATTTGTATGGCTTCCCTCTCCTTGATTTGGCCTCTGCCTCCTGCTGTGCTTGTGCCTGAGCTCTGACTGCTGCTGCCCCCCATTGTGCCATGGTTGTGGGCACTAAACCTATTTGAGGCACCAAACGTCCTCTGCATCTGGGTGATGGACTGAGGATTCCAGTGACTGCAGAGCAAATGGGAGCATGGGATCTGCTTGGCTCCTTTAGGAAAATTCTTCCAAGGGCCCTTCATGTGTTGCACTACTGCTGAAGCTGGAACAGCTGTAACTGTCAGTCCTGCAAAGCAGTCTAGCTACCACTTGTCCATCTGCCTTGTCCCACTTTCTGCTGCGCCAACCTGAGTTGTCATGGAGAGTAGTGTGAGTGGGTCTGTGCAAGTATCCTGAGTGCTGCTAATTGGAGGTGTTGATATTGGCATTGACTTCTGTCCTGTATCCAAAATGCACCAGTCTGCTTCTGGCTTAATCTCCATCACAGTGGCACCCTCCCTGTGCGGTTCTCTTGCAGAAGGTCTCCCTTGCCCCTCTCTTCCCCTCAACGGGTTTTCAAGATACTGCAATCAACTGCTTTTCTCCACACTTGGATGAGACTATCCACTCTTAGTTTCCATGTTTCCTAAGTCCTGCTCATGGTCCGTAGCTGAAGTGAAACAGACTTGGCAGCTTTGAGGGCTGTGACTTGTGAAACACTTTTACTCTAAGGCCTCTAGCACAGATGCTGCAGCTTTTTGTGTGCTTGAGCTTCATTACTTTTGTAATGAATGCCCGTAATGTTCCTCCTCACAGAGAGAAAAATTCAAGAGTCACGAAGTGGGGTTCCACTTCCTTGGAGAAGAGGTGGTGGAGAAGGCACAGACTGTGAATGGGAGAAGGGCCTAGGAGGGAGCACTGCTTCACTGAGCAAGGCTGAGCCAAGCTGGGGGAAAAGTGCATGGGAGGGATGCAGGGAGAGATGGGGCCTGGAGGGACTGTGAGGGGAGGCTGCCGGATCTGTCCTTCATCACCTGGATAAACAACCTGCATAGCAATGACAATAAATAGTTTTGTGAGGAGCTAGATCAGCTTTTAAGGGAGAAAATGGTAGGAGATGTAACTGCAAATTGAAGAGGAAAGCAGCTGAGTTGGGTTTCCCTGTTGCCGTCTGTCCTTTATTTGGCAGCAGCTCGTTTGTGAGGTGGGGAAAAAAAAGCAATCAAGAGTAGTTTATGATGCTAAGACATTTCAATGACTTGCACTCAGTGAAAATCATTGATGCTCCCACTTCAGCTAGATTTTGCTACTTGCAGTTGAAAGCATTTCACTGCCTGAACTCCTATTTCACTCGGCAATGAGTAAAATCACAAGTTCCTGAAGAGAACGTCCTGGGGTTGAGAGAGAACATGTATATTACGTCCCTTGCAGTTAGCAGGAAGGCTGCACCTTGAAGGGGCACCCCGTCCCTTCTCGTCTCCTTCCCACAGCTCTCTCATCACCAGGTGCTGTACCTCATCACCAGGTGCCAGTCAGGTTGTAGATTACTGCTGTTTACTGCATTTTTTAGAAAGCACTGATTATTTGTCACCATGAAACACTTTGAGAGGCAGGCCATAAATATTTCCATCAACCTGTCTCTCCACTGTCCCCAGGACTCCACTCCATGCAACTCAGCTAATCCCTCAAAATACAGTTTGTGTTTTGATTTCTGTGGAGCTGACCCATATGCAAAGGAAATGTTACCTTGGGAACAAGGTTAAATGATACGCTTACAGACTTGCTCTCTTTTTTCCCCTCTATTTTATGATGGAAATGTAAGATGTTGTGAATGGTTCATCATAACATATGCCAACAGAAGCATGCCAAAAATAACAATCTGAAGCAGCACACGGTATGTAACGCTTGCATACTTCTCCCAGAGTTAGAGAGATCATTGAAACAACACATGTCAGATGCTATTACTGTCATATTGTTGGGGCCATCTGTTAAAGCCCAAGATCAGGACCTGCTGCTTTCCCTGGAACAGCAGCTCCACAGAGGACTGTGACAAATTAAACTAAATCTGCTCAGGCCCAGAGAGTTCATCTGAGGGGTTTGCCTGTTTTATTTCAAGATTTCATCAGGGATGAAACCAACAGTGTATTTTGGATATTGCTCCAGGGAAGTCTGGGAGAAAAAGGCTTTTTTATTTTATTTATTTATGTTAAGTGAGAATAAGCAATAGGTACAAGATGAGGACTGAATTATCAGGATGGGAAATGTACATCTGCACCCAGAGCTGTACTTCTTAGGAAAATGTGATTGTAAATAAGATTCGTATAAATGTGCACATGCAATTTTGATAAATATTGATAAATGATAATTTGATAGCAAGCTGCAATTATAAATTATGACTGATTAATTATGGTGACTACACACACAGATTTTCAAAGGAAAAGAAGTATTTTTGAAATTGCGTATGGAATTTAGATGTCAGCTCTTCCTGGTGGTCTTCAGAGTCTCAGCAAGAAAACCTCTAAATCTCTTTATTATATGTAGGATAAATTTCTATGTAATTTTGGATTCACAAGGAGTTTTACTACTGAAGGCTGTGGGCTGGATTTCACATATATGTTTGCTGTATTGTTACAGTTACACACACACAGACACACAGTGTGCACAGATATGTATGTGATCTGTCTGCTCTCAATAGAACCAACATAATGGAACAGCTTTTAGTTCCACAGTATCCATATATGCTTATGTAATGGACATATGTTTTACTGATGTGTTTCGTAACAATTTTAAACAATGTCCTTACTGACACCAGAACACTGAATAATTAAATGCGATGATGTGGAAGGGGGAAAATCTGTGTTATGAAGACAGATATGATTCAAATGCCACGAAGTGGGAGTATTTTTCAGATATGGGTAAATGACATCATAGATCTGGAATATTTTTGCGGAGGTTTAGTTATGCCTCATGTTGGTGAAAGACTTGGACCATCTCCTACTCATTCTGTACTTTGTAGTTAGTGGGTGATCTTTCACCACAGAGCAATTCTAAACTTTGGTTCAACTCTGGTGCAGGACAAGCTTCTGCTTTGAAATCTCAGTCTGTGCTGCAGCATATGGATAGTTCTCCTGTGGACTCAGGATGCACATACTCACTGTGAGAGCCTCTTTCTGCCGTCTGGAGGTGTTCAGCACAAGGGGTGCAGGAGAACACTGGGGAGGTGGAGGATCAAAGCTAGTACTGAAATGAGGGGGAGGCAGCAGAGTGATGCCCTGTGGGTCTGTGGCAGAGAAGGAAGATATATCAGGAAGAGAGGACTGCTGGGGATTCAGTGCTGGTGGCATCTCCTTGTTCTGCCTCCCACTGTGTCTCTGTTTAACCTACTGGTTGTTGCATGTGGATGGTCCTTAGAGCTGAGGAAGGATGCAAAGTCCCAGCTTTCAGAAGAGCATCCCTATCAGCGAGACAGTGACTTGAAGATTATTAACTGTGCCATCAGGTTCAGGGGAGAGATCTTTTACTTGTGGAGGTCAGACTCTGGGGAGAGGACAGAAACTTCATAGATCTGGTAATCTACTGTTGTTCTTTCCTTTGGGTTTCTTGCAGGAACCTGGAGTCAACGAGATGCTGCTGCAGCTACTGTGGGTGATGAGGAATGAACCCAGCTTGCAGCATCCTCTAAACACATAGCTCTATCTGGGGATAGAGCTCTGTGAACTGATTATACAGTGCAAAAGAATCTAACAACCTTCTATTTATTTCTGTTGCAGGAGAAATTCCCAAAGCAGATCTCTGTCACTCCTCCCAGCCACTCTTACTCATTGCAGTCTTCAATGGGAAGTGTTTGAAATAATTATTTGAAGCTCTGTTTAATTGAAACGCATTGTATCCAAACTAACTCAGAAGAGCCCAAACTCTTTTTGTGATGGGCTGCAAAACTCTGGAGTCCTTGGAGGGAAGAAGTCAGGTGGAAATGAGGGATGATGAGGCAGCTGTGGGGCCAGGCAGAGGGCATGCTGTTGGTGGAGTCATTTGTCACCCTCAGGAAGAGCTAGCCTAGAAAAAAAAGCTTCCATAACATGAAGTAGCTGCCCCTTCCTCCCTCCCTCTCCAGGTCTCACTGTTATTTGGGTTGGAAGTATTTTTCTGGTTTTGAAATTTCTGCCAAATGACAAGCTCCCAGGACAGGGCATTTCAGCTCAGTGAGACTGATGCTCTTGTCACTTTTACTGCTACCTCCAGCACAAACGGACAGAGATGCCAATTTCCCTGAGCAGCTGCTGGCGCCTGCCACCAAATGGGACTCTGGGGGCACCCACCAGTGGATTGGCCCACAGCTTCCAGCATCTCCAGCCTGGGGCAGGTGTGCCAGCAGTCAGGATGACCAATCTCAGCGGACTGTCTTGGATTAAGAGGAAGATGCTTTGACTGGAAAATTTCAGGCTTCACAGTGTGGTATTTTCTGACTAATCTATATTTTGACAGTGCTATCAAACATTTGTGCAATAACTCTCAAGAATTCTCACGATCTATGGTCTCACTTTCCCTCTTTGCTTGCACATCAGACGGACTCTCTGATTGCATTTATTATGGCTCTGTTGGCCAGCCTCAGCTATTGTTAGTCCTACTGCCAGGCACCTAGTAATTCTATACCAGAAGAGGCTTGTGCTGTCTCAGCAGGGAAACAGGCAGCCACGTAGTAGAGGCTATCCAGTTATGAGGAGTTTTTCAGGAAACACCGTAAACACTTTTTCCTTCAGGAACCTCTTCTTGAGCTGTGTATCTCTAGAAATACATTTATTCTGCATGACTTTCTGCTGTTTAATGATGTGACATGTTTAAAAATCCGGTGACTAGAAGATGAAGAAGTATAGTGCAGAATGATGTTTTGTTTCTTTCCTGTTCTCTTGTTTGATTTTCCTTAGTTAGAAATGGTCTTCTGGTGAAGAATTTAACTAAACATTTCCATACTGCAAAACTCAAATGTGTTTTCCAGGGCTGAGAAATATAGGCCTCCTTGTCTACACTGGGGATACTATTTAATGAAGACAGTCCTCAAGGTAATAATATGTATGGGGGAGGCTGGGGCTGGAGCTATTTCTCCTTAGAGAATTGTGAATTAATATGTGTTCCTCTCTTTTCCTGTCAGCTTCTTATGTTGTTAGTAAAAAGTATATCCATACTGTAGATTTAGTCTGTGTGGTTTAACGTCCTAGAATGGTTCCCCTTGGGACCTAGCAGAAGCAGGGAGGAGTATGTTTAGAAAATGAGATGATTTGTCAAGACTTAAAGAGCATTTTGATCAAAACAAGATTCTTGAAATAGATCCGGTATAGATGGTTTTGAATCTGTTGGTTAGAACTGCAGTTCAGTGCTGATTTACTGCATCCTTTGGCTCCTGGAGTCCAGGGCAGGAAAAAAATAAAGTCAACCTTATTAATTCATGGTGTTGCAAGAAGGAAAGAGCACCAAACATCCTGTCCATGATGATCCTTGGGGAGAGAATACAAGAAACAGGGCAAGCCCTGAGGAATCCTTGCCATTGCCGAATGCTGATGGCTCTGCTTCTGCTGACGGAGGACCTCTTCTGCCTAGGTAGACCTGCCTGTGGTGCCACTGTCCTTCATTGGGCACACATTGTCTTTTGTTGTCCTTCCTTGTCCTTCACTGACCTCCCTTTCTTTTGCCCATGTGGGGTCTCAGCCCAGTAACTTCTCTTGTGACCCCCTGGAAGAACAGTGCCAAGAGAGGAGATCTTGAGATGTCACAAGGCTGGCCAAGAAAGGAGCCCCTTTTTGGCATGAATGCAACGTGATCAAAATCAGAAGAGGACAGCCTTCTGCAATGTCAAAGCCCTATTTCTAGAAAGCATGTAGCTGTTTAATAGTCTTCTCTTTGTGAGGGAAGCCGTTCATTTTTATCTGCACTTTTCCTTGGGAAACTAGTCCAAAGCCTGATGTGGCATCAGGAAAATCTAAAGGGATACTGACAGTTCTCACTGTGCCGATCTTCAAATGAATCCAATTCCTACTATTGCTGGTAAAGTCTTTTAATATGCGTCTACTGGAGTTTTATTGACATATTTATGGACTAAGAAAAAAAGAAAAAAAAGAAAAAAGATACTCAGGAAGAACAGTTTTCAGGAGCTGAAGTGTTTTAACAATGGTTTTGTAACTGACTTGTATTATTTTTGGTTTTTGGAGAAAGAAACTGTGGAAAATTCAAAATCACTAATGAAATGGTTTCTGGCCTCTGCCTTTTAAACCATTTTATGTGGTGTTTTCTCATTTTCTGCTGCCTCTCATTTACATTTCACGTCCTTCATTTTTAATATCTGTGGGCAGCTGGCTACCATGTGTTGTACTTTCTTTCCATACAACTCATTTATCTGCTATTATATTTTCCTATTCTCTTACCACTGGGAAAACAGCATGTTGACATACTATCTTATGATTTATGCTTTTTAATACCCACCTGATCCAGCCTTATTATGTCCTCAGTTGTTGACTTCAGAGCGAATTAAAGTAGAGACTTTAGCATCTGTTTTGAAATTGCAGAGATTAGCTGGAAAACTTCGTAATGATTCTGATGAGCATCTGTCAGGTTTTTTTTTGTGGGGCACTGGTAAGAGCTTGTCAGTGGCATCTAGCTTCCAGTTCATCATGTCTGGTGGCTTAGGGTCTAGGTGTTTCCAAAGCCTGGGATCTACTCTGTGAGTTGTGCTCTTTTGCTTGGGCGCAGTTCTGGTTTTAGTAACAGATAATGTGTAACTTTTCGTTTCTTTTTTTTTTAATAAACTCATAAAATGAGTCTGAGTGAGAGCTATGCCTTTTCAGTTCACTTATGAGAGTTGTCCGATTGCTGTATCCAGCTCAGTTAACATCCAAATTTGGTTTCATGGAAAAAAGGTTATTGGTTCTATCCCAGAGGTCACATCAAACTTAGAAAATAAAGGTCTTGAATTCAGAATGCACAGATGCTATATGGAGATAAAACGTGAAACCCAGAAGGAAGAGCAAGAAGTATTTGCAACTATTCTATGTATATGTAAATAGAAAGCAGATAATTTAGTGCTGGAAGAGTGTGGTTTCCTTTTTCTCTTTTAACAAAATAATGTCATAAAAATAGACAAACAAGAAAAAAGCAAAATGGACAAATGAATTACAACAGATACTCAATCACTCTTAAATAGGAGACTGGGGGAATAGATGCTAGTTTTTTAGGATATGGCCAGTAAATATATAGACCCTTAGTGGCAAATCTAGCTTCTCAGCACATCAGTTCCTATATCACCGATGGAAATAAGGATATAAACATCAAAAATGAAGAAGAGAAACAATACATATACCCTTGAGATCTCTGTATAATCCAAATCAGTTGTCTGTAGGAGAGTTTAAAAATACTTTATGCACCAAGGGAATGCAGCTTTCCATCAGAGAAATAAAATAGATATATCTACTATGTATCAGGGCCAGTTTCATTTCCTTTATTTGGAGATCATATTTCTTCTTCTTTCTCTGATGTGATTTCATAGTCGCCGTGCTTTCTCCTTTGGAATTCTCCATTCTTAGCTCAGATGTAGCTATAGGCACATTTCAGAGAAGAAACTGTTGGCTCAGTTTTCTCCCGTGTTGTAATCTTATCCTGTTTTACTTTTCCAGTCTTCTTCTCTGGTGAGACATTCTCAGTGCCTTCACAAGCATTGTGTCCTGTGAAGGAATTGCCTTTTAAATCTATTTGTCTAGAAATCGCTGTGACTATCGCAGACACATTTATCTATCTGCCTGTTTATATTTATTCTCAGCTATCTTCGGGAGTGTGGCTGTAATGGCTTATGTATTTAGATAAGTGCTGCATCTAGATATGGGCAGTTTTACTATTTGCTTCATTTGTCTTCTGAGAAGCAGAGCCACTGTATACTAATGACTTTGGTGGGGTTTGTGGAGGGAGATCTGGGTCGCCTCAGCTGTGCTGTGACTGCTGTAGACAGGCGCACAGAGCGCACACATTTACCTGAGAGCTAAGGCTGCCCAACTATATTTCTTGGAAAAATCACAAATCCTGGAGGGCAAAAAGAATCTGAAAGGGAGGCAGGTACTAGAGGCACCTCCAAGCATTAGCCAGCTGCTGCAGCAGCCTGAATACACATCCCACTGGTGACCGCTGAGTCCACTTATTCCTTGTAAAGCAGCGCTGTCACTGTGCATAGTCAAGAAAGAAAAAATACATAATGTGTAGACTTAAGCTTCTGGTACTAGGTTAGACACTAATGCTTTGAGTCTTAAAATCATAAAGTTTACCACACAAGAAGAAAAAGAAGGCATGCTGATTGTGCTTGCATAACCTGCTATACCTAAAATATGTTTGTCTAGTACTAATACATTTTATTGACTATATTGTGGTTTTTAAAGTAGAGGATGCTTCACTGTTAACTGAAACCCCATACAAGCTCATACTGAAATCTGCACATTCCCCATTTCTTGTTTATATTCATAATATACACAGTGCTTTAGTGGCTGCAGTCTCCAGGTGTCAGTGTGGGATGCTGTGTTCTGTCTGACAAATAGAGAACCTAAGCACAGGCAGAGTAAATGAGTTCCCAGAGGTCGCATGTGATCTTTGCAATAGGAACAGGAGCTGCACTGAACTTCTCTGGTAGATCATTAAATGCAAGACTTTCCTATCCATGTCTTTGCCAGAGCAGTCCAGCAAGCAACAAGGGCCGAACAGAGGGATGCTTGTGGTTTAGTATGTGTGTGATTGAAGGCTGGTTTATGACATGATAATCCAAAGCGCTCATAGAAACCATTAATGATTTTCATAGGATTACGAGAGCATCAGAACAGACTTACAGCGGTGTGCTCTGCCTGCTGTGCTTGGAAGGAGGATGTAGTGGTTCTGAAGCAAACACCGTGGGACTTGGGTCCCACACAGTGCCTTACCCCAGTCTCAAATACAGATTGGCATAACCTTAAAGCAGGATGTTTGATGTCTCTTTGTTAAGTACCTTCAGCAAAACCCTTACATGCTTGTAGAAAAATACCTTTTGAAATGTGATATATACTCAGCCTCAATCACAGGTTGATTACATTTTCTGTGGAAAAAATTCAGCGCTAAACAGTACTGATTTTTTTCTGGCCTTTATTTTATAAAACGCATTCTGGTTCTTGACACGCAGAAATAGATAAAGCAGAACAAAACACAAATATAATTTACCAGCATAGATTAGAAGCCCATACACAGTAGAAGGAAGTAAGTCAGTTGTCACCTCTAAAAGCTCTGGAATTGATTTGTTTATCTTAATAGTATAAATATTCTTAGAGCTATTCCAAGGGTGATTTTAAATGATGGATTCATATACTAACAGACTCTGCAATGTACATGCACAAAAATTTACTCAGTGTATGGTGCATTTCTCACAAGGCTGAAAACACAGTGGTTTAAACTTAGTTAAAATCTTAGTGCGAACTTTCAGATTGATCTCTTCTGATGTCAGCTAAATTCTATATTGTTTATTACTTTGCTTAAATAATTAGTAACCTGGTAGTGCTCCTAGTCCTTTCTATCAGTGAGACTAATGATGTCTTCCATTATTGATGTTTCAAATGTCTCTCAGTCTGTATCGAAGGGCAGAGCACCTTTCATTTAATGCGATACTTCCATGATAACCCTCCCTAAATTTTCACAGGATTGATCATTACTTTGGGGAAAAATGTTTCTTTTTTTTAATGCGCGTTATTTAGTATTTTAAGGTTGATGATGCACAAGAAAAGGAAGATTTCTTGTACAGGAGCATATAGCAACCATTTGATGAGTCATTGCTGTGCATGTAGTAATTTAATTCAGTCTTCAGTTTGTCTGTTTCAAGCAAAAATCTTACCTCATTTTTTATGTGTTTCCTATTTAGCATTGGCTTTTGTAGGGATTACTGGGGAGTTAGAGGAGGCCAGTTTGTTCTCTTTAACCATGAAGAGGAATTATACTGCAGCAGTTTAGGAAAGAAGGATAACAGTGCAAGAAAACTCAGTTTGAATCAGCTCCTGGCTGTTTAACTTCACTTTTATCCTCCATTATCTACTATTAAAAGCGAAGCGTCATATTTATCAAATCTTTGGCTTCAAGCTTAAGATTGCCATAAGGGGTCTTCAGCCTTCATGTTGCAGCTGTTTGTGAAGCTGACTTCAAGCCACTTTCTCAGAAGGCAAAGGAAAGACTTGGTTTGTCTGATGGCAGTGTTTGAAACAAGAACTTAACTGATTGCCTGAAGGGAAAGGGCTTTGCATTTGCTTATGGATTGAGCCACTTGATTAAAAAACCCACCTGCAACTCATGGTAAATACCAAACTGCTTTGGATCTGAACTGATCTATCTGAGGGAGCTAAACCACCACCTCTGCCCCTTCCTTCTCCTCCATGTCACACTGGACTTGGATTCCTCTCCCAGCTGCACCAGGGGCTCCACTGCTGGAGCCCATGAGCCACAGCTCACTGCTCCCTCTAAGTATTCCTGCTATAGAGCCACCATCTTACATTTACAGTACAATTCTCAAATAGGAAAGCTGTCTTTGCCTTTAGTACACTGTGGCATCTGTAAATATTTTCTGCTTTCCCCTGTGAGTTCAGAGTAATAGAGTGGTACATACAGGGGGACTCAGGGCAGGAGTCACCAAAAATCCCTGCTCAGATTAGGAGCTCTTTCCTGTTTTTATAGTTTCTTCTAAAGGAATGCCTGCTCCTCATGACTTGTCTCAAAAATCTCCCTCAGATTCTCTATGTGATAAGATGTCTCTAAAATGCCTTCATAAGTAATGTGAGTTCAGCATTTCAGGCATATTCCTGTAGAGACTGCAGGGCCATTCCAGGAAGCGTGTCCCCTGGATCTGCTGTCTAATAACTCCTGATCTGTACTAGAACTTAGCATAGCCATTACCGAATGAATAAATTGCTCTCAGTCACCTACTGGTGGAAATTTCTCCTCACAGCATCACTTTAAAAAGAAAGCAGTTCCCCTAAAATGTTAAATTGATGTTCCAGCAGAGAAAAATAACAGTAACTTTTGAAAGAGAATTTGATTTTTATACTTTTCTGGTTTAATAACCAGCAGCCTTGGGTATCTACAAATATATCCTGAATGCATAATCAGCCTGAGCTGAAACCAGCACAGGTTTCATGTATCTCTTGTAAATACAGCTCCTGAGATGGGTACGTGTTCTATGGCAGCATACAGAAATCACTGCATGAACTTTCAGTGTGCTCCGAGAGTGTACCTTAAGGGTTGTGCTTTCAGGTATATGACATGCTTTGGTTTTGCAATCTGTTATGTGGATAAAAGCCTGATTTACCAGCTGGGAGAGGGTTACGAAGTTCAGTTGTTGTAGAAGTTTGAATTTCCAGTTCTTGGGACAGGAAAGCAAAATACAGACTGGTCCCCGCCCCTGGAGGCATTCAAGGCCAGGCTGGATGTGGCTCTGGGCAGCCTGGTCTAGTGGTTGGCGACCCTGCACATAGCAGGGGGGTTGAAACTAAATGATCATTATGGCCCTTTTCAACCCAGGCCATTCTATGATTCTGTGATTCTAGCTTTGTGGCAGAATTGACAAACACTGATTCCCAAAGCGGAGAAATGTATCAAATCAAAATCCATTTGTATTAGCAAAGAAGGTTACATACAATGACATGGAAAGTCCTCTGCCTGTGCTCTTGATTTCTACACTTTGATCTTTTATTTCTTAAAACACTATTGTGTACATGGTAAATAATATGGAATGGTAGAATATGAAGGTTTCTATTTACTTCCTCTCCCATTGAACTCAGAGTACTTTATGTCAAAGCTGCAAATACACCAAGGGTCATGGAAAGAAAATATTTGCTTGTTCTCAGATAGTTTTGGTTGGTGCAAAGGACTGCATGCAGCGAGTGAACATATTGCAGCCCTTCCACCCCAGCCTGCAAACGTCACTGACACGAAAGCATTTGATGGGGTGTCAAACTAGAAACAACTTTCCTCTTCTCTTCTGGATTTTGATAAATCACTCTGATTCTTGCTTGGGAATTTTTTTTCTGCCCAACAGGTTTTCAACTCTGGCTGTTGTCAACCAGCACAGCCCCAGCTGCAGCTGTAGCTGTACCACTGGTGGTACTGGTGATCACTGGTGGTGACCACTTTGCTGCTGTGGGGACACGTTGTGTTTCCATGGGAGCTAAGCCACTGAAATGCTTTGAGGTGCACAAGAAGTGGAGGGTTAAGGGAGATCCTGATTAAAGTTCCATTTACCGATGCTCTTCACCAATTTATATCCAAGTGCTACTTCACTAATTAATGGCTGCTCATGAAATGCCATGTGTCAGCAATGAATCACTTACTTTTGTTGCACTTCAGTAGTATATCGTTAATGAGCAAGGACAACTCTTATAATTAAAGCCTAAAATAGCCCTGTCTGTAGGACACCATCAAGTGTTTATGTCTTGCTGTAGTGGGTGGACCAGTTTATATCAATCTCCTGTCTTTGTCTGTGCTAGTTTTGTAAGAAAAAAATGGAGGATGGGAAAATTGTGAGGCAGCAAATTGTTGTTTGTTTGTTTGTTTGTTTGTTTGTTTTTTACTGTAATAGGGGTAGTAGTTAAATTGCATTTTGAAAGAAAGAAAAACCTGCCAGTTACCCTTATCTGGAGCAACCTTAAACAGAGGCTGTCTTAGATTATTGCTTCTAATGAGTGTCACTGAAGCTCAAAACTAATTAAAAAAAAAATAAGAGGGAGAATCAGCTTGTTTGGAGCAGAGGGCGGTTTGGTGCAAATCACTGTTAAATCAGTAATTTTGTGCTCCTCAGCTGCAGGTAGCTGTGAAAACTGAGAAACAGAGTCAAGCCCTCTGCAAATGTACATAGGCAGCTGTTCATACTTTGAGCAACATTATGAAAAATGTGCAACTGAACCAGTAAAGCAGTAAATAACATTTCTCCTGCTTGACCTGATCAGTGCTGGCACAGCTGGAATTTTGCATTTCTTTCATGGGAGGTGAGACCAAGTCTTTGGAGAACATTTGGTCAGTCCATGCATCATGCATTCCTTTCTCCACTATGTTATTTTACATTGTAGTTTGAACCACTGATGCAGTCCAATGGTTTCTTCACAAGAGGAAAAAATGAATGTTTTTAGGAGAGCGTGTATCTACTGTCAGCCAAATTACCCCATAGTAGTTGTGATGTGCACAAATGACTGTTTCCCAAATCTGGCAGTGGGAAAACTGAATCCCTGCCATGGGGTAAATCTGTCTTGTGGGCCCACTTCTTCTAACAGGCATCAGAAGGGAAGAAAGAGAGGGATCTATGTAGTCTATACTGGGAAGATTAGACAAAAAAGAGACATTCCTGAAGGATGGGCTTCAGTAATTATTAAGTGTAAGAATGGACTTTTAATTTTAATGGTTAAGAAAAAATACATGAATTTTTAGGGATTCAATTTTGTACTGAAAAACAATTTTATAGAAATATTGTATATTTCACCCCTCAGCAGCCCCTCATTCCTACACCCTTTTACACCAGCTTGTTTGGAAGCTCAAGCTTCTGTGAAGGAACAAATATTTACCGAAAGCTATATCCACTCCTGCTGGAGAAAGTTGTTTTTCCAGGAAGAGAACAATAAAGACAAACATCTGTTTCCCCTGGAATGGCTTCTGAATACTTTCCCATTGTGGCCAGACCCAGTCCTTCAGCTCTGCTGTCAGAGCAGCAAAAGCTCTCCCATTTTTGCTAGCACAACAGCTCAGCACTTGCCCTCGTTGTAGCAAGCAACATGTAGACCCTTTGTATTGGCTTCCTACAGAGATTTAAAAAAAAAAAAAAAAAAAGCATGAAATGAGAATCTTTTCTGAAATGACTTCTACAGATTCTCAGAAAAGCTTTGTGAGTGCTTGACAAAGCCCTCGCACTGGTGTATAAAGCGCAGTGGGATTGCCAGCTGTGTGTGTTCCCAGGCTTGCTGAGGAAAATCACTCAGCTCAGGTTGAGGAGGGGAGATCCGAATATCCTTATTCCTGATAACACTGCAGCTTTCCCTGCCTGGTGTCGCTGGAATATTAAGCGCTGAAGGCAATCCTGCAGCTTATCCCCTCCACAGCCCCACTGTGATCTCCAGTGACATCATGACGCTGGATAGTTACCCAATGATAAATTAGGGAATAATTCCTCTTGTCAACATCTGCTCTCCCACATTTGTTTAGCTCTTTGGATGATGTTTGTTTGCATCAATGGGACTATGGATAACCACCCTCCATCAGAGCTGTAGACAGTGACAGAAGACCTTAGATGGGATTCATTAAGATATTTTTGGTCTCCTGACATCCCTGTTGGATAAGCCAAGGTTCTGTATAGCTGCAGAGTGGAGAAAGGGATAAGAGTATGATTGCCAGAGCATCTGCAAAATGGGCACTTTATGTTTTTAAAAAACACGCACTGTTGTGGAACAGAAGCGTAAATATATGCCATTAACATTAGTGTCATTGAGCAGCCTCTAAATAGCAGATTGGTGGGAAAAAAAATTATATGAAAATATAAACAAGAGAAAATGAAAACCGTTATAAGCTCTCTGCATAAGAAGAGTAATCTACAATTAAATACAAAGGCTAAGCTAAAACAATGTGAAAGATGAGACGTATTTCCTATTTTAAAGTGAAGACTGATGCTCTGTCTCTAACCCTCAAAGCTGTTACAAAAACTTAATGGTGTGAAGCAGAGACACCATGTCAGACTTCATTCTGCATTCCTGGCTTTGGATGATTTATCACTTGCAGCCGTTATGTTTGCCATTAATTAAGTAGAAAAGTTATTTTAGTAAGTTAAGTTGGTGGTGTTGCATCCTCTTCTGAGCTTAGATGAAAATGAAACAAAAGGCTTTTATTGCAGCGGCTGTAAATTCAAGTTCCAAATGCATTCTTTCATATTTTCACACTCATAAAATAAAAAAAAAAAGTAGCTTTGATTCTTTGCTGTAGGTGCTCCAACACTTGTTATAAATGTGGTTATAAAAGCTGATTACCTCCTAACAAATAATCCACATGAATTGTTACACAGCCACGAGGATGCATGTGATATGCATGGCATTGCAAGAGAATTCAGTCATTTTTTCCTGACAGTGACCTTAAGGGCCTCCCATTTGTGTTGTGGAGGACAATGAACTATTGACTAGCAAAGGATGGGAGAGTGATGCTGGATGCTGAGAAGGGCTGCCTGGAAGTGCCCCTGAGAGGCAATGCTCAGCAGTGCAGGTATTTCTTGGAACTGGAGCCAACTGACAGCCAGGCTCTGTCTAGTGCTCTGACTGCTTTGGAAATGTCAATAATGTCAACCAAAATGAGAGGCTCATGAACAAGGAAGACGGAGCATCTTGCTGAGTTATGGCAAAAACAAATTTGCTGCCAGATGTGAGTTACCACTACCTACCCACACAGCTTTCCGTGTTGAGTGGATAATATACCTCTTTACACAACTTTCCTGGTGGCACATCTATTTGTTCATCCACAGTCCCACTCTGTGGGGAACTGGAAACTTGAATAGACACATATTTATGACAAAAGAGCTATTTTTTGTCAGCTCTGTTGGAATGAATTCCTGCTCTTCCTGATGTATTATCACCTTCTGTCTCTTCCTTTTTTTCCCCTTCTACTCACAGGATATTAGATTACTTACCTGTAATGTTTTTCTTAATGACAGATAATATAAAAGCTGTACCCCAGTAAAAACAGCCACAGAAGAGTCAAGATAACTGGTTTTCTCACAACTCAAACCATGATGGAATGAAAAGTACATTGGTCGCTCTGAAGGTAATGCCTCCTATTTATTTATGTGGAAACTAAGACAGATACAAAGATGTCAGATAATACTATTTGACAGAGCAAATTCTCAGCTACAAGACACTATTTTTCAGCAGAGTCACCACCATTAGCTGTGCAGTTTTGCCAGCAGTGAGCAAAAGCCTGCACGCCAGGCAAAACTATGCACCATGGGAGGTGACGTGCTGTTTCACAGCTGCTATAACTGTGATACTGCTAAGGAAGTGTTGCCCATGCAGTCCATCTTTCATCAGCCGAAACAGATGGAAGTCAGAAGGAGCCAAATCTGAGCAGTACCGTGGGTGTGGTAGGACAGTCCAGCCAAGACTGGCAGTGAGCTCCACAGTCTTCAAAATGGCATGGGACCAAGAGTTATTGTGTTGCAAGAGAAAGGTTGTCTTCTCCTTCAGCCTGACTCTGGAAGTTCAAGCACTGAACTTAGTTAGCTTTGCAATGTAACAGTCAGAATTGATGGTTTTGTGGGCCAACATAATAAAATAGGAGACTTTACTTTAGGAGCAGCCCTTGTACAAATTATCAAACTGATGAATGATGTGGCTGTTTGTTTTCCATCAGCCAATCACAAAGTAAATGCCTCATTCCTTCTTGTACAACAATGACAAATTGGAGAAAAGAAGTGGAGTTGATTCTAAAAGTAAGGATTTTAGGTGGTTGAATTGAAGATATGTGATGGGAGAAAATTAGTCTTGATGGAAAATTCTTTAAACATTTTATTATTGCTTTTTGCACTACAGTGTCTTACACAGTCTCATGAGAACCATCGTTAGACATTTGACATAGTTTTTATTCAATTCAGAAATTTAACAGAGTGGTTTTCATGAAGTTAAAATAAGCTCAGAGTGAATAGTGATGTGCAAGACAACTGTTTTGCTCACAAATCAAGAAGAAAGCCAAGGAAAAGCTTTTCTGAAAATTTTGAAGATAATGTCAAAAAGGAAAGAAAATGAGAAAAAGAATAAAAAATGGCTGCGAAGACTGTGATTTTTTAAATGACATTTGGCTGTTATCACAATTACCAATACTCAGGGCTATTTGGTTGGCTGTGTGTGCAAATCTCAGTGTTTGTGTTGAGAGGGTAATAGTGGCTGCAAAAATTAATTTTCTTGTGAAGATCTGATTGCTCCACCCATTACAGTCTGTCTACAACCTATACTCCTATCAAGTGTTGCCGATTAGTTCACAGAGAATGTAATTGAAGAATGAAAATAGAAGAGCAAAATGTCTGATTTATAGACGGAATTGGTTATGCGCTGTGATTCTTTTTTGATGCTGGTTTAAATATTCTGTTATTAAATTGATTAAATAATTAAATGCTGCTATAAACATGTCAGATGGTATTTTACATCAATTTTCTGCAGCTGAGTGCAACTCTCATGTACTTTCCAATGCAGTAAGCATTACTGAAGTAAAGCTGGTGCTATTTGTTGAGGAAAAGGGTTAAAGAGCATGAAGGAAAGGAGGAAGGGATGGAAATGCTTTCTATAATCACACTAGTGAAAAACATAGTTAGCTTGGGCAGGTCATGCTGTTTGTGTATACTTCATTCATGCTAAATAAAATGCCTTCTCTGCTGGGTTGAGCAGAACTGAAAGAATAATTTTTTTCAAAGGAAAAAGATGATTTAAATGACTACTGCTGTTCAAAAAGAGTTTTGTGACAATACCATCACCAAACTGCGTGCTGCACTTCTTGTATGTTTATTCAAGTGTAGAATTAAATCTGTATTTGAGGAAGCATGAGAAGTTAGGACTGTAAGAAATCCCAAGATCAAAACAAAACTTCTTGCTGCAAATCATATTAGTGGAAGAAATAAATTAAAAAGTGTTTTTTGGAGGAAAATATAAAGGCTGATAAAATCAAGGTTGATCAGCAAGAATTTAATATAGCAAAATTAAAACTACCTTCACCTGTAGTCATAAAAAAGGACAGCAGCTGCTGTGTGTTTCTCTCCACCCAAAGACTGAGTGAAGTGTGAAGTGTGGGAGCCCACAGAACCCAAGTATTTCCTCCTGCAGTGGCCTCATTGCACAGCTCCACTCTCACACTCCATCTTGCACCATCTGTCTGGCCCAGTAGACCTCATGTTATCCAGAGCATCTGTTCGCTCATTAGAAATACTTGATTATTCTGGGCTGTGGATAGCATAACAGTTACATGCTTGCACTGTCCAGTTTCCTCCTATGAAATCAGTGGATTTGGGGCTGTGGAGCAAAAGGTGATGCTACTTCTAGTACTATGACTCTTCAATCCCCTCACCTATCTCAACCTCCACTTTTTCCTGGTTCTTGAAACCTTCAGTGAAGCCTATGGAGAAGGCTCTGTAGCCCCAGAAGCATGGGTTGATCAGGAGTCGGTGACAAGCTGGAACAGGAAGATGAGGTTATCGCTGTGAAGATGAGACAGAATGGCTGTGGTGGACACAATGAGTGCACAGGCACTCCACAGACAGCCTTGTCCACCCTAGCTGGTCATATGTGGGCATGTGAAATCCCGTATGCTCCAGAGGGACCTCACTGCATCTGGGCCTGCCTTTGCAGCTTCTTTTTGAAGAGCAGGTGTTTGGTCTTGAGAGCTGCCATAAAGCTACTCAGACATCCCACAGGGTGATGTCAGGGGCAAGAGGCATGCAGCATCAGCCGGCCTAACTAGGGATGCTTGAACTGTGGACAGTTTCCATGGTACTAGGTTAAGGACACATCCAGCTGCACTCATAATGACTTGGCAGAGGGTCTAGCAGATCTGTGAATGCTGTTTACAGCACGGTCCTCCAGATCTGCAGCTGATGCAGCACCTCCCTGCAGAGGAGTCATTCACTTGCACTAGTTATGCAATGCCTATATATAAAACAAGGTATAAAAAAGTTTGAAGTAGCATGAAGAAATTATGCTCACTGAGACACTGTTATAAAGAGTATAGCTTGGAGCATCCTCAGAGAGGATGGCTCCTTCAGCAGCACTGCTCAATGGGTTGGTCCATCTCAGTGACCCCAGCTGGCTCTCAGTAGGAGCGGGTGTGCATGCATCGAAGGAGGTACCGTGGCTGAAATTCTTTTTCTAAAACAAATTGAGAGCTTTTGCTGCTGTGCTTTGCTATGGTTTTGTTTTTCACATATCTTTAAATTTTAAGAGCATTCTGAATGCAGTATATGTATTTTGCCCCTAAGACTTTACTTCTTTAATTTTTTTTCTTAATGTATTCTATTAATTTAACAGAAAATCAAGGCAGAGGCTGAAGATATATGGATATTCTCTGTATTTGGCAAACAGCAATTTCCAAGAACAGGTTTGCCTTACAGCAACTTAAGACTCTCATTTGTAAACATCCGCATGGAATCCACATTCCAAGAGTCCCAGTCTACATCAATCCTCTACCACAGCATCCGCTCACATTTCCTCACAGTTTTTCTTGTTCACTGAGGTTATTTTTGGACTTAACTGTCCAGCCATTTAGAACCTGCATGTGAAGACAGGCGTTTTGCTACTGCAGCAGAAGCCAGGTGCTGGGACACCTCTCTGCTCACTGTCATTTCACAAGTGCAAAGCAGGGGCCTTTTTGCAACTGGTCATTAATCATGAACAGTCGGACTCAGATACAAAGATTAGAAACTACTTAATGCTTTTCATGTTCCCTTTTTAGACCAATTCTGAGCTGTGTGAGCACACACGCTTGCTGTTCTCTGAATACATATCAGAGAGGATTACATTGAAGTATTTTCTTCACTTGTTGGCAAAGAGATTCATTAAGAACTTCTGGTTCAGTATGTCACAAGGAACTAGGGAATTTCAGTGGGTCTGAAATCAGATATTCCAGCTGAAAGGATAGCAGAGGAGATACAGTAATTACTGCGGTTTTGGGGCTAAGGTTCCTTCAGATGTATTTAGGAGAACAAGTTAAATATTGTGTGAACAAAAACAGAAAGCTTATAAAAGGATCAGGATAAATACTGAAAAATAAAATTATTTTTCAGCAGTGAAGAAACTGGAGAAGGCCAATAGATCTTGTTGACAAGTCAGCAATGCTCACTATAAAAGATATACTCTGAATGGACATCTCCACAATTCAAGTGCCTGGCTTTACTTCAGCTCTGTATTTTGAAGTCTTAAAAATGATAAGTGTCTAAATAGCTCCAAAAGGTTTGTGGATTTTTTTTTTTTTTTTTTTTTTTTTTTTTTTTTTTTTTTTTTTAGAAATTGCTGTAACTAAGAACAGATATGATTGGGATTTGGAAGGCAGCATTTGTCATTACTGAGCTTGTTTGCTTATATTTACAGTTCTTCAGCAGGTATCAAGTGTTGAAGGTTTCAACTTGAAACAAATGTGCAGTGTTGTTAGGAAATGTGGCAGAATAGTTCCTTTGAGATGCTCACTTTCTGTCTTGTAAATACTCCATGGCAATTTTATGTAGTGCATGGAGAGCCAGGCAAGAGTGTCTGTACATCTCAGTTCATTCGGCATCATTCAATGTGAGGATAGTGTTTTGCTGTACATTTTATTAAATGCAAAGCTGAGAAACAGAGAAAGCTTCCAAGCCCTGTGTCAGTGAACCACATAGTAAATGTGCAATTATAAAACTATAATAAATATTTATGCACTTACTACATATTGTAAACCATGCACATGCATGGAATAACAGAAAACTTAATAGTGGAGCATTTTCTGCTTTGCCAATTACTTTAGGGCTACCATTGCCCACCTGCTTTGGAAGCAAGAAGTGAACATATTAATATTTTCACGTGCATGAAGAAGCAGGCACTTTCTCATACCTGTCAAGGAGGAAGTACATGACATAATGTGTCCAATGTCAATGTATTCATGCGGAGCATAGGTGTCACTTTTTAGCAAGTAGTACCTCCTCCCCTCCTGTGGAAAGAAACCCGGGCTCTTCTGCACTGTTTATTAAAATCTCCCTGATTCTCATTTTGTCAAAAAATAAACAAACAAACAAACAAACAAAAACCTCTGAGGTAGAAACTCTGTTCCTCTGCAGAAAATAAAAATTCTGCAGCCTTTTTTTGTGAATGGAAATAAAGGTTGAGAGATAAGTCTGGGGGCAATAATTTTAGAAACTTCCGAATGAAACCGTCAAATAATTTCTTTGAAGGCACTTTTTAATATGTATTTCAGAAAATGAACAATTTGTAGGATGTCAAACATCTTTAATTGAAATTTCTGTGCCTTTGCTTTAATAAATTCACTTCATTTACTTCATCCTTTAAATTGTCTCCTTAAGTGGTCAGCACTTATTAAAAGAGTGATGTGATTTACATGGAATTCTGCTCAGTTCTATTTTCTTCGATGAAGAGAGAAGTCCCCATCAATTGTGGTGCAAATATGCAGATGTTTTTCTGAGGTGACATGGGAGGACAAGGAAGGCTGGTAAGGCTGATGCATACATCTATTTCTGTAGGGCTTGGTTGTGGCATTCTATGAATAATCCAACCATATTCAAGTCCTCAGCTGAGGACTTGAGTGTGTGAGTGAGTCTCCTATGGCGGGTCAAGGATTTTAAAATAAGAATGCTGATTAGATTTCTGAAGAGTCATCAGACATGCTGTGGGACTACAGGGAAAGAGGGCAGCAAGACTGGCCAAACAATTCAGTGTTGCAAGAGCGGAGACAAGATCGGGTCCTGGGCCATACTCAGCTGTTGTGGCAGAACAGGCCTTCCATATGGAGTGGAGGTGGCTGTGAGCAGAGATGTACATGACAGTGACAGTTTGCTTTTTCGGGGTATTGTTCTTGTACGTCAGTGCACAAAGAGAGATTGAGCGGGTGTACTAAGATTCTTCCTCGTTTTTCTCAATATTGTTTCATCTAGTTTGCTGACATTGTGACAAACACATTATAAAAACATTGTATGCGAAGAATGTTAGTTGGCGTGTCTTCCAGACCTGCAACAACATAGTAGTACCCAGTGGCTGAGAAGTAGGTGCAAGTGGACACAAGCAAATATAGTCATGATGACATCAAGAATACCCTACAGATCTCACACCATTAGGAAGGCACAGGCTACAGCCCACAAATAATTTGTGTAGAAACAGGGGCCTATGTCTAGTGATAAAAAGGAGTTACTCATCCCAGCAAAATAAATAAGTAAATAAATGGATAAATAGATAAATAAATATCTGCTTAACTGCACCTTTTCTCAGCACTTTTGTCCCAGCCTGAGGGACACCCAGGTCAGGTGGAGAGGCAGCAATCTCCCAAGAAAGCAATGAATCTATAGTCCTATACTAGCTGTTAATTGTATAATTTTATGTCACATTTTTAAGTGTAGCAACAGGTAAAACGATTCCCGAGTATCATTTTTTATGTTATTTCTCTGAAAAGCATAACTACTGTTGCAGTTCTGTGCCCAGTTCTGAAACAGAGTACCTGTTGTTCACAGTAATACAAGTTAGAGGGAGGCAAGAGAAGGATTAGTGTTTTGTGCCAGCCAGATTTAATAAGTGAACTGAAGTTACCTAAATCACATGAAATCCTAGGGTAGCTCATATGCTTTACATTATGTTGTCCAAATACCTTGCTGGGCTGATAGGCTTAGGTTTAAAGAATTCCTAAAAGAATGTGAAATAATTTCTGTTCCACATTGTAACTACTGATGTGTATTGGATATATATTCACCTTAAACTGAAAAATAAAGGGCTTTTAGGTTCAGGCAAACAAAATCATGCCTTAGATTTGTCCTCTGTATGGTAGACAGGAAGATAGCTTAAATGGCAATGTTAGATCTCTTTAAGATAGGGATATACCTTAAGGATAACCACCGTTACATAGAAGTTTCTGGTGAGGTGAAGAAATGGCAAATGGAGTGCCCAAAGAAAAATTCTACAATACTTGCCAATGTCTTGTCAAAATTAGATAGATTAGGAATTTACTTCCCTCAGCTGGATTTTCACGTTAAACTGATTCTGCTTGATTACTTACCCGTGCATAAGCAGATACTATTCCCCCTCAGAAAATAAAATAAAAGAAAATAAAAAATCGCAATACTTGTACTCCGCTGTGCCATATTGGTATTCCTGTGTTTTAGGTCCAGAATTCTGTGTGAGTATATAAATTACTTGTCAGTAATGGACATGAGTAGTGAAGGGTGGGGTGCCACACTGTTACTGTTCAAATATCTGGCTCCCCATTCCTGAAGTGAAAAGCTCAGGACACCTACACAACATTTCCCCACACCAAAGTGGAAAAGGAAGCAGAGTTACTTACAGGAACCAGTCCAAGCAGTTACTCAACAGGAACACATTCAAAGATGTACGTAGGATGCTCTGAAAGTAATGCCTCCTGATTATTTCCATGGAAACTGCAACAGTTACAGAAAGCTCAATAACACTATTTGACAGAGTATTTGCTCAGCTACAAAACACTATTTTTCAGCATAGTTACCATCATTAGCTGAGCATTTTCGCCAGCGATGAACTAGAACTTGCATGCCGTGCTTGCCAAAATCTGCACCAGCAGTGGTGACCCACTGCCTCTGTCACCATCACTACTGCTGAAACATACCACCCACCACCTCACTGTGCTCATATCCACTCTGGTTTCCATAACATTCAGCAAGTATAGATGAATGTCAGTGGGTGCAGTGTTTTCCCCATGGAGAAATTCAGTGACACACCTTTATTTCATACGCATTTCCATGTCAGACACTATTTTGCCAAACTACCCCTCTGCTGCCATCTGTCACATGGCAACAACATGTAATGGAATATCTGTGAGAAGGGTAAATGCAATATCTGCAAGAAGGGTTAGCCTCTACAGCCATACCACCAACATCCACCTCTGATGCTGTGGGCCAACATAATGAAGTTGATAGAAGGACACCACCATTCTCAACTTTGTCTCCTCTGGATAACCCTTACACCCACAATGGGACTGACAGTTTCCTCTTTCCTTAAAATGTGAAATTGATGGGAGAGATTTGTATGAAAACCGCAGCAATTGTTCTCCTATTCAGGTGAGGGTGGCCCAGTTTCACTCTTCCTTTGTCAATCATCCTGCAAATCTCCTGTTTTTGACTCTAGCAGATGTGGCCTCAAGTGCCCATAGGATTTGGAGGAGGATGACAAGTAGGTTTTTATGTTTTTGCTGGAATTGAGAGGCAGGGGAAGCACCTTCTTCTTATTGAGTGGAAGCTGAAAGGTGCCATCTGTACCTCCCTCTGTGCAGAAATAATGTCAGTGGGAAATCTGTGGTCACAGTTGTCTGGGACAGAGTATATTCACCTTCTCTTTTATACCTCTGTGTTTCAACATTTCCTTTTTCTTCTCTTACACAAACAGAAAACATTATTTAAAGGTTTGTTTCTCGGTGTATTTATCTACTGTACCCTTTGCTTCATTTGAGGCTGTTCATAGAAAATCTATACGCAGCACTTTTGGGAATTGGAAGAGTGGAAGGAAAGAAAATTGCACGTTTATCTTTACTTGATTCCTTAATTTTGAGAAGCAAGGATAAGTTAATTAATTGACAATGAGGTTTTAGATTTATTCCATTAGCAGTAAGGGCTGGGATTGCTGAGCACTTAACTATTTTTGACAGGTCCAGAAGATTGGTTTTGTTACATACTGTTTTTTCTCACTTCACTTTTATATTTGTTTTAATATTTTTGCTAAGTAATGAGAACACTAATATTAGCAAGCATGAAAAGATCTCTGCTTCCAATAGCTTGTACTGAATGGTTATTTTGTCAGGAGAATAACAAGATCATCTTGCACTACAATTACAGATTCCACTCCTCAAAAGCTGATGATGTTAAGATTCAGGATTCTTGCTGGATTCTGGTAAGATAAAGCTAAAAATCAGCGGATCACAATTTGTAGTAATATTGAAGAATGCTAATAATGTTAAAAAGTAATAATTAAATTTAATGATGATAATTCTTCAGCAATCTATAAAAAGCAGTGACTGTGCTAAATTCTGTACCAGAAATTTATGGTCAAAATATCCAAGGCAACTGGGTAGGACATTTGCGCTTAATTCAAAGTCCTCTTTGTTCTGTGTGTTTGGAGGAGATATTTAACTGTAGACATATCAGTATGTAAAAGCATCTATGAAATTTAGTTCAGTTCCTCCACAACCAAAATTCTTTGTAAGTCCTTCAACTTCTCCTTTTCAAGACAGAACTGCATCTGGTATGTGGTAGAACTCAAAAGTATTATTGTATTCTGTTCATTTCTCAAGTGATTTAATCAAAACCCCAAAGAATTGCACCCAAACTTGGTTTGGCTCCTTGTACTTAGCATAACTTCATACTGGGGCTTTATTGCCTCCTGAACTATCTAGATAAATGCTGCTGTAAATTATTCTGCTTTTAGTGAAGTATTATTTCATCTTGGGCATGCATTTCATAACTTTCAGAAGCAAAATAAGATTTTTGTTCATCTTATTCCCAACATTTGCTTAGATAAGCTTTGTGGCATGGCTGCAAGTTTTATAAAAACAATAAATACACATATTAAGGGATTGGTGGGCATCGGTGACATTTCATATCGCTGCAGTCAAAAAGGGATCTTATTCCCTGGCTGAATTCTCTTCTGACACATACAGGATTATGGGATAATTTGGGCTGGAAGGGCCCAAGGAGGCCTCTAGCCCAACAGCGTGCTCACAGCATGGTCCACTTTAAGGTCAGAGCAGGTTGCTCGGGGCTGTACCACAGCATGGCTTGATGTCTAAATAATGTTGGTGGAGACTGCACCTGAGCAGTGTGAGCAGCCTGCTCTACTTCTGGACTGTCCCCCTGGGGAAAACATTTCCTCTGTCCAGACTGAATCTCTCTGGTTTCAGCTTACATCCATTGCCTCTTAGCCTCTGGACATGCACTGCTGTGAGGAGCCTGTTTTCACCTCTCCACAGGTGCTGAGGGGCTGCTGTTGGGTCCACTCAGAGCTGTCCTTTCTACTGGAGAAAGGTCCCTCAGCCCATCCTCACAGGACATGTGCAAAAGGACCATTATCGTGGTGGCTCTTCACTATCTTACGCCAGTTTATCGGTGCCTTTCCTGGATTAGGGCAGCCCCAAACCAGATGCAGTGCTCTCAACGTGGTCTAACAGCTGCTGAGTACAGGGAAAAACCACTTTGCCTTCTCTGCTGGCTGTGCCTGCTGACACAGCTCAGGGTCCTGCTGGCCTTCATCACTGCCAGCCCATTCCCAGCTTGGGGCACTCCAGCATTGCCAGGGTCTCCTCCCCAGAGCCGCTCCTCAGCTGCAAGGGCTTCTTCCTTCCCAGGGGCATGGCTTTGCATTTGTCCTTGTTGAATTTCATAAGGCTGCTGATGGCCCTGTTACTGGAACTTGACCTCAGGCAGGGCTGGAAATCAAGTGGGAAAGATCTGAGAGGATGAAATTGAATTGAGGGGTTACTCCTGAATCATTCAGGACTGAAATTTAAATACATTAAAGGGAGCAAGACTGTGCAAAGGTATTCCAATGAATCCTTGAAAAACCTTGAAATATTATAACAGAATATTTCATTAAGATACGTATGGTGTTGAATACAGTGAAAAACCGTACACTGTAGAAGTACATCCCAAAACCACTTGGCCCAGAAAAAAATCTTCATTAGTTGTCATAACACGGAGACCTGTATCTGGCAGCAATCAGCTACATAAAGTGAACATTAGGCGTCTGATCCAAAAGTATTGTGTATGCCCTCACATCTGTATATATACACACACAGAGCATGTGAAAACAGGACTGTCAATGTCTGTTAATGGTGCTGGAATATGCTGATGGGATGGGCCTACACCTGGGTGGGAATATATGCCCCTTCTTCATTATTAAGGCATTAAAATAAAGCAAAACAAATGGAGTCACTTGCGTTGGGTCCTAAGAATAAAATTTACCTAGGCGAAATGCCATTGTTCTACCTACTCACTGTATTGGGTCCTTTTGAGTGTTATTTAGGATTAAGGAAGGACATGATTTAAAGTAAAATAGCTATTCTATTTTTTCTACATAAACAAGATCTCATTTGATTTTTCTCTATAATTATTCAGTAGCAAAAAAATTAAAGACTATATTCCCTATTAAAAACCCTTATTAAGCATTTGGCCCAAGTGACTTGATTGTATAGTTTTAATGAATACAGAAAAAATTAATCAGCACAAAAATTCTTTAATTATAAAATGGCAGAAAGCCACAGAAACAGACAACAGTGGTTCTGTAACAGACACCTAATTACTCAGACAGACCATTTCAAAGCCGTCTGACAAATCTGTCCAAACTTGTGTGGGCAACACTCATCAGAAGTTCACCAAGTCCTTTTAGTGCTCAGAGCAGGTAGGGGTCTGCACTTTCCCTTAACAAACATAGTTCAGTAGGGGTCACCCTGCTAAGGCTGGTTTATCCTACAGTAGTTTATGTATACAAAAGGCAGAGGAATATTGCTAAATAAATAAATAAATAAGCAAATTTAGAAGCCATCTCTCTTTTCATAAGTACAACTTGATCAAAACTGAAGACTTTGTGAAAGAAGGAATTGCACGTGTAACAAAGCCCCAGAGCAATAAAAAAAAATGGGTGCAACTTAAAGCCACATCAGTGCTACCAGCTACTACCTTCCCGAGGATTAGTTTATATGTCTGTAAGGATGATGTATTTTATATCTGCAGAACTCAAGATGTGGTGGTTTTTTTTTTTCATGAATGCAGTTCCTCTTGTGGTCCTTATTTTTCCTTGAAAACTGCACAGCAATCAACTTCTGGATGAGAATCCCGAACAGATCAAGTCCCTGAAATCTGAAATTCCATTCCCAGCTGCTTAGAGAAAATATGAAGAAGAAATGTGGGAAAAAAGTGTCATGAAAAACACCCTGAAGATTGAAATGGCTTAAAGTGCATGTTGGCTTCTTGCAGAAAATAGGATGAAATTAAATGAGATGCACTCGTTTTTTTGTCTTTAATTCTTAAGGAATCAAAACAGTATAGCAGGACAGTGTTATACCGGAATATCAGGAGATACAGCTTGGAAATTAGGAGATAAAAAAAGAAACAAATATTCACTTTCAGACTTCTTCTTCTTCTTAATTAATTAATTTACTTATTAGATTTCTGGTACTAGGATTTTCTCTTCAAGCACTTACTCCAGCAATTAAGTATTCTTTGCTCCACATGAGATTCCCTATCAGTGCTGGCACTGCATGGGAAATACCAAAACTACAGTGCACACAGCTCTGCACTGGTGTGTGAGAGCAAGAAATGACTTACTGGTCATTTCCACAGGCTCGGTCTTCAGATGGTCTAACATGGGTTAATTCTGCAGAAGTCAATGAAGTTGTGCCTAAATCGCTCGCTGGCAGAGTTACAGAGGTGTAAGGGTGCCAATGCTGTTCCACTGTCATTCTCTGTGGGTTGATTCTATATTTCCTGAAAGAAAACAATAATTGAGGCACTGATATTTGCTTGACAGATAATGCTCATGGCAACAATCTCTCAAGCGTTTATTGTGTACACAGTTATTGAGAATACTGACAGTTTTCCTTTACTTGATGACATAATAAAATACTATAATTAGTACAAAATGTACTGAGCATTCAACATTTAGCTGTCCAGTGATATTCAATGTTGTTGTGATTGACAGTTTTTAGTGGAGAAGGAGGAATTTACTCTGGTGATATTTGCATATGTTTTTCAATTGATGCTCATTGATTTGCAATGTAAAAGGTAATGTGATTTTCAGATTTTTGTTGCCAAGTCAGGACCAGTTGCATTTGTTTTGAGGTTTTCCATTAATCCACATAATCTATTGTGTAAATTACTGTTTATTTCATCATGGATAGGTGCATTTCCTACAGTGAATAACAAATTCTTGGTCTCTTGTTCCTGTGATATGTCACTGACAGGAAACAGTGACTTTTCTCTGCATGCTTTGCTGACTTTAAGATCACAAGAATAGGAAGTGAGGTTAGTTTTCTCTGCAGAAGGAGGCTGCACTAGCACTGCGTCATTCAAGGGAACAATTTTCTAATTTTGTTACACTCAAGAGCTGTGAAAGCGCAATGGAATCCGAAAGAGTGAAGAGTAGGAAGAGGACAATGTTTGTGCTATGGAGACAGAAATGTTTGAAATAACTCCCAAAGAATCAGTGAAGGGGAAGATGACACTTACGACCCTGGTAGTTCTTCCCTGCTACTGCCTAGCTGAATATTCTGCTCGTTTTGATTGCTACATTTATAATCAAGCACTTGCCATAAAGCGTCGAATCGCCACATAACTCTTTCAGTAGGCAGCTATAGAACAAATGCATGCAAACCTTTATCAGCATATGCTTGGGGTGCATGGTGAGGTGCATCTTCACCAGTTATTAAACCCAGGTGAGAACCCAGCTCTGAGGCTTGAAACTTAGAAAAATTTTTAAAGCTCCCCACTGTATGCAATATCAACATTTAGTCCAGTACCCCTGAGGATGAGAGTGCAACAGGGAGGTTAGGTTTACTTCTGAATTGAAATAAGAGAAAGCCATTAGGAAATCGCTGGTTGTAGCAGGTAGGCCACCCCTAATCCTAGAATTGCAGAGCGGCAAAGTGAGAAATAGACTTCTGGAGGTCATCAGGTCCAACACTTGGCTTGAATTAGGGTCCCTGGAATCAGACTGCTTAGTCTTATCCAGTCAAATTGTTAGTTTCTCAATTGATGAAGATCCTATATCCCATCTGGTCAATCTGGTCCAATGTTTGACTGTCCTCCTGGTGAATATTTTTTCTCCTAATTTCTAATTGGAATTTCTCATTTTGCAGCTTGTGCATTTGCCTCTCATCCTGTCTTTAAGAATAGTCTGTTTCTGCCTTCTCTATGCAATTCTACTAGTTCGTTGAAGACAGCAAGAAGACTCATCCTTAGCAATCTCTTCTTAAGATTGCATAAACTTGGCTGACAACCTCGCTTTGTACACTGGGTCCTCCTGACCCCAGCTGAGGTCTCGGAAGAGCAAGGTGAGGCACAAGGACTCTTCCCAGCTCTTCCTTCCCTCTTCAGTTCTTGGCGCTCAGATCAGGTTTTGGTGCTGATATTGGAGGTCAGGAGTAATGGGGCAGAGAGAGATTACTCAGGTGGGTGTGAATGTAATCATCCTGCTGGGGCCCCTATCTGTGAATGCCATAAAACTAACCTTATGTATGAAGATCATTCTGTTTTGGGCCTGAGAACTGATTTAAGAATAGAGCTGGAGCCTCCCTTGTGAAACTTCTCTGCTGTAGCAGCAGCAAACACCCAATAAAAGCTTTGATCAAGTGATACATCATGTGCAGGTGCTGTTTATATTCACCGCAGATATTTTAAGAATAAGTTAAAGAAGGTTTTAAAAGATTTTGTTGTAGTCTTTGCTTGTACCTTTCCACCTGAAAGGCCACACTGAGATGCATAAAACAGATACCAGTCAAAGAGATGTGCAACAGTGGTGCAAGTACTCATTCACTGCACCCCTGACAAGGTTGGATTCAGCGAGGCAGGCTGTCTGCACAGATCAACTAGTCATCTGTACCCATCCAGTGCAACAAACAGTTCTTCCAGCCACTGCATGGCTGTGCCGTTACACACATCCGATGGTATCAGATGAAAGTTTAGCTTCAGAGGTGATGTTTTGATTCTGCCAGACTGATTTCCATTCTTTAAACAACCCTAAACCTGAATGGTGCAAAGGGAATGGAGAGGAACTGAAGAAGTAGCTCAGTTCTCAACTGCCTCTTCCACTGGACAGTGCAGCCAAGTTTTCAAGTCTGGAGCTGCACATCCTGTCCCTTAAGTTGTGCTGGAGTGGCTGCTTTCCTGTGAGCTTCCAGAACCATACTCACAGCATAAAGGTCTTCAATCATTCCAGTTTAATGGGTGATTCTCACGCAAGGAAAGAGATGTCTACAAATTCATGCAGTTGTGGATTCCACAGAATACTGAGATACAGAGGCTTTCATGGCACGATCCAGTGAATCGTAAAGATATGCATGTACAAGCAGCTTTAAAATTTCAGTTTAAATATCAAATTGCTGAGCAACATCAACATAACTTTGTCACAGTGTTTAGTGAGAAACACTTAGAGCAAAATATTACCCTCCTAGCCAAATGTGTGTCAGAGAGAAATATTCATGTCTTTCTGTATGGCTGTAGATTCAAACTGGAGTGAAGAAAAAATACAACATTTTTAATGTTTTTAATTTATTTTGGGTTGATTTTTTAATGAAATATTTGACAATCCTGAAGCACAAATATCATTATTTACTGCAGGATTTAATTAAAAGTTGCCTATTTTAGACAAAAATAATGCATCTGTCCTGAAATATCTGTGCTACAGTATGCAGGCAAAAGAAATAAGAGAACACAATTTTGAAGTGCACATTTATTTCATGAGTGCTTTTAAGTCCTACTTATGGGCTAAATTCAAGAATTTGTAGTTGGCAGTCTCTGTGGGAGAAGAGTTGGTGTGGTGCTAGGAGAAGTAAGCAGGATCCCCATGAGATCCCTGTATCCCATATTGTCACCTTCCTTTCCTCCCTGGGGAATGGCTCGTTTTTCCATATAGTTGTACAGCCTTATTTACAAATTATCAGCTTTTCAAACATCTTCTCTGCCCTGAAAGTGCACTTCAGTGTCTGCTGAGTTGGAGCCAACCATATGAAAAAATTGGCAAGCTGTGGCCCCAGACAATCCTTGCCCTACACTGCCAGTATGTGGTTAGGTTACTGTAACTTGCACTCAGCTGTTGGCAGGAGCCTTGTGAGGGTTCATGGAGCTTTGTGTAAGGATCAAAGTGAGAATGGGTTTGCAGAGGATTCCCTTAGCTGGACAAAACTCCCTCGTAGATCCCAACCCATGATCTTGTGATCACAAGAAGGCAGGCAGAGGTGTGAACATGCTCCCAAGGTTGCATGTCCTAAGAGAAAGAAAATAGATGTTTCACTGTTAAGATGGTGGGATTTACTAGCTTTGGGAACAGATGTGGCCCTCTCAGAGAGTAAAGCCTTTACAACAATAATCTGGATGAGTTCTCTGCTGATGTCATATAAAGTGAACTGCTGGCTGGAGATGTTCCACAGAACAACATCCTGGATAGAGAACAGGTGTGATACACACTTTTTTTCCCTTGCAAACAATGCCACACTGCAGGTGCATGAGAAACCAGTGTTTTTAAACGTTATCAATTAAAGTGCAGAACTGCAAGGATAAGCTGCATGCATGCATATGGAAAATGTGAACACTCTCTTTAACTAGAGTCAGGACTTTCCAGAGCTCCTCTCCAAGTGATCTGAATGGATGAATATCACACATTTCATCCTCTGCTTCTTCCAGGTAATTTTTCAGTATTGCTGAGCAGTCTCAGTTTCCAGTCACCATTTAATTAATGCTGGAACTCAGAAGAGTCTGAAAGAAATGGGGTCCTAATCCTGTTTATATTCAAGTCCAAGGTTATTTACCTGTCCTCAGCTTTCACATGTGTCACTGTTTGCATTGGGTTAAGAGGGTACAGAATTGCTGCTAGCAGCTACCCAAAGTGATTCTGTTTATGATGAGGGTAATTGGCGTGGCTCTGGGGAAAGCAGGAAGCAGCTTCCTTTCCTCCACAGGGACTTGATTGAATAACTCAAGCTCCCTTGGTATTCACGCTGCTCTCGCTGGGTGATGAACTGGGATTCAAAGCAAACAAGCAGGTAGCTTAAGTCAGACAAAACCAAACAAATACAAGCTAGCAGGTACCTGAATGGAGGATCTTCCAGCTACAACAAGACGAGCAAATAAGCAATGTTGTGGGGATGTGAGCTCACAGAGCAGCTCCTGGCATATTCAGTGGGAATTGCTTCTCTGTGTGATGAAAACCAGGTCATTTGCTGAGTGCCTAAATGTGGACTTTGCTGCCTCATGGGGGGCCAATGTGGTTTTTCTCTGAGGAATTCTTGGCCTTATGTTACGTGCTTGCAAGAACATACACTTCTCCCCCCCCAGCCCCTAAGAAGAAAAATAAAAAAACCCAACTGCTGTAAATCAAGGAAAATTCATAACTTGCTTGAGGTATAACAGCTGTTGATTTAAGGCTCAACATCTTTGGTAGCACACTGCTGCTAGGAAGATAAAAATCTTTTTGACAAAGTTGTGACCATAAAAATTGCAAGGCTTTAGTCAACATTTAGAAAGGATTTGCATCTCCCTTATAATAAATAACAATAATAATAGCTCACATTTATGTGGTGCTTCCCAGATTCAAAACGTTTTGCAAACACCCACTAATTAATCTTATTGAAATACTTCCCCTTGCAATACGGTGATACACAGTCCAAAATGTGTCTCATAAAGAGGGCCAGTGACTCATAAAATGCAGCATTTCCCTCGGTGTGTGACTACTGCTGGATTTTAAAATGACATATATAAAAATTACACACCTTTATGTTTTTGCAGCCTATTCTTCAATTATTACAACAGCAGAGTGGCTGCCGTGCTTAATTTGGGCTGGGAGCATGACTGGAAATCAGATCTCCAGTCTGACTCTCTGATTTGACATTCATTCATGTGCTGGAGAAATGGTGGAAGTCAATGTCAGCCTGCCGAAGACGATCACCCCAGCTCTTTCTCAAGGTTTGTGTGTCTGCTCCAGAGAGCAGGCCAGAGCCAACACCAGTCTTTGGGAGCAGAGGGGCTACTCTCCTCTCTCCAAGGTCTGCTGAGTCCAGTGAGAGAGAACAGCATTGGCAGCTGAAGTCCTTCCTACTCAGTTTTGAGGATGTAAAGGAGACATGAAAGAGATACATACCAAACTTGCTCTCTTTTTGTACGCTCCTTGAGCCCTCCTTGTTCTCCTTTTCCTACTTTTGCATCACAGCTCATACCGATTTTGTACCTGTTCCCGAAGAAATATGAATCAATCCTGCAGTGGTGAAAAAGGGTTTTTTCTAGCATGGTTTCTGCCATATATTTCTTGAGTGACATCCAATATTTTTGTGAGAATCCCACCAGTCAAAACACACTGTTGACTTACTGTTGATAATGGCTGATTGAATTTTTTCTGCTGCTGCCCAGCAAAAAAAAAATAAAATTGCTGTGTCCCTAGTGCAGAGGACATGTCCTCTAAAGTTGGAAGAATAAAACAGGGCTATAAATAGATATATATGTGCATCTCAGAGCTTTTGAAGTATCTGTATTCAACAAGATCAGTTACCTTCACAGCTTTCCCTATTATTTACTGTTTCTTACTTAAAAAATTAATGTAGGCAAATATCCCATAATGTTTAAATTTACTAAAGATAAACTCAAGCCAACCTTTGCACCACATACGCATACCAATGAGTCTTCACTCCAATATACTGTATTCTTTGATGTCTTAATTATTGCTACAACATTGGCAGCATTTTTTACAGTAGGCAGTAAGGTAATTCCAAAAGATGTGAAATTATCCCGTAGGACAAAATCATTGTTAAAACTTGTATTTGATCTGTAGAAATTTTGAGAGACTGTGTTTTAGGTCTTGACTCTTATTTATATGAATGCTGCTTTACTCCATATAAGCAATACCAGAAGCATTTACAGTAAATGCAAAAATAGTTGACTAAGTCTACAAGGCCTTTTTATGCTGACAGAGTGGTGCAAAGTATTCTTAAATATTTATGAGAATCAGGCTGTTGTGGCTTTTGTTTAGCTCCGATCCATACTTGATTGATATCTGTTCTTTGGCTGAACAAGCTGAAACCTGTGGAGCTGGCTCTCCTCCCACAGGCAGGTCTTGATTTTCACACCACAACAAAAGAAACTGTGGCATCCTAAACAATCTTCAGCAACTGCTAGTGCACATCTTTCTGGGCAGCAGCTGTGCCATTCAGCCCTGTCAGGCCCAGTGCATCTCAGATTATGTGGCAGGGCTGGATCCAAAGCCTCACTGCCCTTGGTAACTTGCTGAGCCCCGGGAGAGGACATCCAGGAGCGAGGGAAGCCCCTGTCAGACCGTGCTGGGGAGAGTGGGCCTGGTTGCATCCAGCCATGGCTCCAGCCGCTGTCAGGCAGCCTGCCCCATTCTTCAAGCCATACTCCTGGCAGTCCAACCTCCTGTGGTGTAGCTCTGGGTTTCTATGAGGGGCCCTTCCCTCAATAAGCAGGCTCGGGAGTATGAGAAGGCTCCAGTTAGTCTTTAAATGCTTAGCCTCAGCTGTGAAAGGTCACTGGGAATGAAGCAGGCAATGTAAGGAGCTGAACTTTCCCCTCTGTGAATTCAGTCGTAAATGATGACTCCTGACTAAAATACATTTGCTACTTTCTCCTTCTGTTAGCTCTGAAGACCCACCATTACCATGGAAGTATGAGGGTAATGATCCCCAAATTGTGCTTTGTCAGCAGAGAGGCTGCAGCGCTCCATTGCTGGTGATGCATGAAGTGGGAAGCTGGTTTTCTGCTCCCAGATTGACTTCGCAGGGTTGCCCATTAGCAGGAGATAAGTTTTCTTTAGGGCTTAAGCAGATCTGATCTGACAGTTGTCAACACATGGGATATGAATGTAGAGCTTTATAATGGAAGGTCTAAAAAGTTAGTTTCAATTTAATCAGTGACACACGCTGCTTCAGTGACAGGCATGTTTGCTGGATCCTACTAATATAATTCTTGCATGTTATCATATTACACAAATGATGTTTACATCATCACTCAGAGCATGTTGACATGACCTCTTCCTTGCGGAGTAATCCCTGTGCTTTGTTTACACATTTGGGAATGATTGTGAGTATTTAGCTTAGATTTCCATTTAAGCCTGAAAATAAATATTTGAGAAGCCCAAGCACCAAGCATTTGTTGTTCGGGCTATTCTTTTACATTCAGCGCTGAGCCCTTTTCACATTCTTATGCTGGACCAATGTCAGCTGGCTGAGGGGAAGACTAATGAGAACTTTGCTGGCAAGCAGGGATCAGCACTGCTCACTGGGTTTAATGGAAGTGCTGAGGAATTGACATAAATTTAGGTATATCCACTTGGTGGTAAGCAACAAACAAGTAAGAAAAAAATATTAACATATGACTGGAAATTGCCTCTAATCTAATATATGACAGTTAATATCTCTCTTTGCTAATGACTGTCTATATGAATGCTCTGAATAGGTGCTTGGACTACTCTACTGTAAAAAGGGTAAACTCTCGAAATCTGCAGCAGACCTGAGAAACAGGCTAGAAAGTAAGGTTAACTGTTAAGAAAAATGTAGGGGGTCGGAGTTCAAACAGCACACGTTTTACATCACAACACTCTTTCCATCATTATTTTTCTTCAGACCAGACGGACTGCTCTGCTTTTTGCAGTCCAGTGGGTAGGGCCATAGCTGACAAGTTGAAAACACAAGGTTGGGCCTCCTTCAGAACCAAATCTCTATATGCCAGGAGAGAGCGCTATGTTATAATTCATTTTGGGAGACATGAATCTGAATCATCTTCAGGAAGTTACCTGTGACAGTGAGGTTTTAACATCACAGCTTTAAATTAAAGCATGTAGGTTGCACCCAAATTATCTTTTGGGTACTTTAAGGGTACTGTTAGGTCACGGCTTGAACTGGTGATTGAGCACCTGGTGAAGACGTGCTGCTGGCCCAGGGAGCACAGGCAGATTGTTTGCCCCTGTGTTCCCCACGTGACCAGAGGGGGTGGGTGCAGGGTGGAGTCACACTGGGCTCATGTAAAGGCCAGCCACTGAAAGGGGGGTATCTTTTGGACCTAGGCTGCTTTTTGTAGGGGACTGTTGTATAGCTAGAGAGCCCCTTCACCAGCGGGGTCAGTTCAATTCTATGTATGACTAGTGGCCTACCTGTGACTATTTTGTTCTAGTACTGCCAAGAACCTATCAGAAACTGTTTTAGTTTTTTTTTTTTTTTTTTTTTTTTTTTTTTTTTTTTGTGAGTAGAATGGGTGCCCAGATCAGAATTCCACTGACACAGAAGTTGTGAAGTTGATCGTACAGTATGATGGAGAAAATATCCATTGTTAGAACTGCTGGTCTGTGATGTTCACATGGAAGCACTATATACTATCACGCACTTTAGAAAAAAGTTTCATGTAGATTCAGCCTGTTTTTCAATCTTTCTTCCTGTTTTAAGGTAAATGACTTGGGTGAGATTTTATTAGGTTGCTGTTTAAGTTAAGAGACTTCCTGAGCCTATGACTACATAGCACCTGTTCACTTCACACCAACTGAATTTTTCTTATATCAACATTCGAAGTCAGTATAGTTTTAACCTTAGTTTAGTTATCTTAACTCCTTTGATATCAACAAGTCTTCTGAAAAAGCTGCTGTGGTGGAGCAGCTTTTGGTCTTGTCATATGAGAAGCACAAATATAACTGTTTATGCAGGAAGAGCTTTTGACAAGTAATTGTAATGCCCCTCCTCATTCTCATCACACCCACTTCTCTTACCTCATGTATTGTTAGAGTAGTTTATATATTTCAAACATCTTATGACTAAAACTTCTGATATCATTTTGATTGAAATTGAGGCACTAGTAGAGAACAACTCTGAAACCTTTCTTAAACAAAAAAGACACATTTTTCTTCTTTTAACAATATTTAATTCTCTGAAGAAAGACTAACATCTTTGCAATCCTGGCAGCCCTGTAAAGCATCCCATTCTTTGTATCTTTACTCCTAGAGATCTGTAAGGGGTAGTTTGGGTAAACCTGTAGAGATTTAAACCTCTTGTAAAAGTTTCTTCTTCTGAAACATTACCATTACTTATTTATTTTAAAATGTCAAAGACAGAAGACTTGTTATAGTCAAGTATAGTTCACCCAAGCTAAAACAGGCCAATATTTTACAACAGAAATAGCCTAGTATGGAAAGAACAGAAAGAAATAAATCAGACTGTGAACCGTTATCATTCACTTTACATAGTGAAAAACAAATATAGCTGTCATTTTCTAACATTCATTCAAAAGAAATTGAAAATGTATATCATTCTTGAACCGAACAAAGAAATAAAGAGCTGCCTAATATTCTGTGATGCATATTACTTGTATAATGTGTATTACCACGAGGAGAAAAAAGGAATGAACTAAAGAGATAGTTTAAAGTTGTAAAAGTGGCTTATCGTATCCCAGAATCGTAAAAGGCTCATTTGAAAGAGAGAAAGGGGGAGGGAGAGGGGGGGGGAACACAATTAAAAGTATACCAAGTAAATAGCGATTGTTTCCATCTTCCTACACTGCCTTGGAGCCACTGTATCGAGCAGCAGAAAGGGTAGGTGTGTGTGGGTGTTGTAAAAGTCCAATATGGGAATTGGCTCAGATCCTCAGACTTCTGAAGTGGTTTATAACTCCGAAGTATTATTTTTAAAGGATGCCAATGTAATTACATGGACTTTTCTTCTGAAAATTCTGAGAGAATAAAAGAAATTTACTACCAATTATTTTTTTGCTAGCTTAGGGGATTGGAGTAACGAAAATAAAGTAAAGAATAAGCCCATATGCTTTTCTAATGAGTTAATAGGTATTGAATGTTGTTCCTCTTCAGAACTTCTGGCGTGGCACTCAGTCATGATGAGGATAGTTTTGCTCTTCACTCCTCATTGACCAGACTCAGCAATGAGCCAGGTGAACTTCTTGTGCATCTTGGTGGGTTAGCTGCAGGACTCATGCTTACGCTCTTACAATCAGCCCAAACCTAAAAAGCTGTTTCTCAGGGAACACCACAATGATCAGTTCACAGTAATTCTCCTCCAGCCTACAGGGTTGAGGACCAGGTACCTATGTAGAAAGGTTTCTCAGTTAGCGTCACTTGTCCCTTCTACTACTCAAGGGTAGTTTAGTCTGGTTTCTGGCACTTTATCACTTCTGAAATCTGGAGAATTGCATATTCACTATTTTCAATTTCAGAGCCATCTCACTTGAAGTAACCCATCTTAAATGATTCCAATGGTCATTTCCAGAGGGTGATCAATGGCCAGCTGACATGTAAGGGATGCAGACAGCTAATGAAACGCGCTGATGAGAAGCCTGCTCACAAAGATAAAGGCTAATTTATGTAATTCAGTTAGACATTAAAAATGATGTCCAGTTTCCTTGGAGCAGTTGCTGATCACACATTAATTATCCTTCAGAAAAGACCATTACCAAAGGCTAATAAAGTTTAACCCTGTCGAGTGGAAAATACTTGTTCTATAAAATATTTTCCAGTAGTCAACATATTAGAGCTTGCTTCAGAGGAAAAAAAAGAAGTCAGATACCATGTTGTATAGTAAGGAGTTACACAGAGTTCTCCTCCTTCAGAGGACCTCTGCATGAAACATGAATTACATTCTAATTTGTAGTATCCTAATTATGTCAGTTTACACTGAGAAATATAACCTTTTTCATACGATATACCTGACAAGCGTCTATTATAGAATCCAGCAGAAGCAATTTCCAGTGAGATGTATTTTCACGCATAGACTTATTAAAAAGTTAAGGAAATTGAGGAGTATATTTGACAGATAAAATTAGAAAATTAATGGAAATGGGTAATCCACTCAGATATTCAGGAAAAAAATGTATGAAGGGCCAAATACAAAAGCACAGGAGAGGAAATGCTTCAATTCATGAAGATAAAAGTGACTTTTACTACTGGTTTGATTTCTTTTTCCTTAGTATTATTAACTTATACACATGCATGCTGCAGCTCCAAGAAGCCCTAATCAAGTCTGCGACTATTTTATAACACATCCTTTTTACATACTAACTCTGATATGCTCTGGCTGTCTCTTCTTCCCCCCTCCTCCATGAAAACACCCATTTATATTTTCTTAAGAGTAAGGAGCATGCAAATTGTAACTGAATGCTAGACACAAATATCATTACAGCAATTATAACAAATTCGGTTTCAGAGAGAGATTCATAGGATCATGTGAATTGTTTCCTGTTTTGTGAAGAAGGACATATAATAATTTTGTTTTCACTATAAATTATTCTCTATTTCCTAAAGCACTCTTGGAAAAAGAATTGTGAAATAGTTCATACTTATTTCCTTTTAAATAAAAGATTTAAAGTGTATGCAAGATGGGAGCATCTGTGCATACTTTAAATGTCATTATATTAAGTTCTGTGCGTGGCTGCTCATATTGAAGCTGCTGGTAAAGCTCGAATTGATTTTGAAAGTTTACTCTGCCATAGTTATGTACTAACACATCGTGGTGTGAGGCAAAAAAAGTGGAAAAGTAATGAAAATACAGTGAAAAAGACTTAAGGGTTCAGATAAGGACAGGGAGATCACTCACTAATTACTGTCATGGGCAAAACAGACTTGATATAAGGGAGACTAATATAATGTATTGCCTATTCCTGATACACTAAAGAAGTGAGAGATAAAAGTAAACAAAATACACCACTGCTCTGTGGGGTACCCGTGGGCTGCAGGGGATGGCCTGCCCCCCATGGGCCCCTGCTGGGCTGCAGGGACTTGAACTTGAGCAAGTTAATATTGCCACTACTGTGTAAGTGACACCTCTTACATCAGCTGCAAAATGGGGAGTTCAGGATTATCCTCAACAGAATCTCTCCAGAAGGATGCTTGGTTTTCATCATATCGATCATATTCTGCCTGAGAAGATGGTTTTTACATCATTTCCTTAATTAAGTTTTATTGAGCAAGAAGCCATTTACAAGAAATTATTTTCAATACTTGGCACTGGTTAAAATACTCTTTTAGATGATGGTTATTATGTTTATCTCCAGTTTTGGGAGGCAGTACAAGAAGATAACAATAAAACAAACAGCAGTCCGTAGTGCACATTAGATGCGGCTGTGACTTTCCCATTGTGCCCCTGTTCCTGGCACCTAGACAAGTTCCTGACAACACTGATTTGGGTTCTCGTTCTTACTGAGCATCCCCTTCTATTTCTGCAAAAAGCCTTTTGGCTCAGCTGGCCTCTAAACAGGTGTATCCCTTTTCTCTGTACCTCATTAGGCTCCTTGCCAAGGACAGGAAGGCTGATTCAACTCTCCTGTCAGACTGTATCTTTTAAATTGGCACTTTCTAAAGTGATATCTGGTATTCTGCTGCTGTAACGGGGCTGAAGTTTAGAAGAGGTGGAGCATTCCTGGTTACCCCAGAAATAAAATTTTTAAGCTTTTGTGATGACATTTAAGCACATTAAAACTTTTCTTATGTCCTGCACATCTCACTGAAAAACAAATATTGTATTTCAGATATTTTCAATAACAGTTGACTACTTGTTATCACAGATAAATAGAACTTCAATGGTTTTCTTATGCTGGAGTTGTTCATAGGAAAGTGGCTGTTCAGGAGATTCATTATGATATTTTTTCTTTGGAAAACGTTTCCTTGGGGGACCAAGCCTTGCCATCCTCTATTCACATTCTCTCGCAGTGGTTTCTCAAGGTGTTTGAGCTTCCCTCTGACTCAATGGCTTACCAGCTGGCAGGAGCCATCTCACTCCTCCTCCCTTCCAGGGTATTTTTGGTAGGAAGGAGGCTAAGGACAAATGCTCTGCATCAGAAGCAAGTCTCTGGACTCTTCTGAATGAAGTCTGGTTGCAAGATGAGTGTGGGGAATTTTCCACAGACAGAGCACAGTTAAATGTGGTAAATGCTGGGGCTGAAGCTTGCAGAGCCAGCCACAAGGTTTAGCTAGGCAGCTGCTCTTGGGATGGACAGTGGTTACATGGCTAATCCTTCACTTGGTAGTAGACAAGGTGGGTGCAAGTGTGGATGTGCTGAATGGATCAATGCTACCAAAAAAAAAAAAAAAAAACAAAACCACCAGTTTATTCTTTCCTTCTTTTCAGATTGTTAAATCTGTAATGCAGCTGTCATGAGTCAGATTTGTGCCTTCAGTGAATCATATAGGATTTTGATAATCACTTCCTAAGCTGAGCCTACACTGCATGCTTGATAGGAGTCACAGCCTGTTTGTGCTCTCACTTGTCTGTCTTTCACCCTACCACCACCTTACGCTTGGTTCCCTTACCATGGACAGCTCCAGATAATGGCTGTCTGGTGCTTTTGCCTCGTGAAATGCGTGCTGCAAAGGTGTCTGGCTGTCCTACAGCCATCCCATGCTGCAGCCACGAGGAGATCCACCCCGAGGCTGTAGAATGGGTACGATAGCCCCTGAATTTTGGCACAGCACCAAGGACCAGGAGGTTTCTCAGCTGCTGGTCTCAGCCCGCACCAAGTGCACTGCGTGAGTGCAACCCACTGCCCTGAATGTGCACCCGGCCACACTGCTGTAGTGCTGTACCGCTAGAGCCTGCCCAAAGCTTCTGCTCTATGGGCTTAGACATTAATAATTTAAATAAAACAAAGGAAAAAAATAATTTAAGGAGTTCTTCACATGTTCTCAGCTAATGTACCCATCTATCCAGAAAGAGAAGTTATACACAAGTTACATAGAATGTTTGCAAACATTAATGTGCACACCTTATCAACATACATTGATTTCATATGCATCCTTTAATTTAAATAGCTTTGATTTTCTGTCTGGAAGACAAAAGAGAACAATAATAGCCATTGCTTACCGAGTTTACAGAGCCCTACATTAGCTCTTCTAAAATGATCTTGTGTTTCCTTTGCTTTAACTATTAATGTTTAAAAGAGTATTAAAAATGCTGGAAACCTGAATCAGGTAGACACTGTATATATAAATTGCATATTTGATATTAATTTGCCCTGTTACTTCCTATCATCCTCTATGAAAATGTAAACATCCTGCAAAGCTGTGAACAACAATCTCTGTGTGCCAGTTTATTACCTGCATAGATATCATTATTCCCTTGTGACAGCAAAGTCAAATTCAAGGCATTTTTCATAAAGTAGGAAAAATTACCTTTCCAGTGACATATGACACAACCTTCAACTACTAAATGAATCCAAGAAAAATTCTCCTTTGGGAAAAGACCTTGCACATGATTTGTCAGCCTTAAGAACATTTTTTGAGAAAGTTAATTCTGAGAGGCTTTACAACAGAATAATGTTTTCTGCCTATATTTAAACTGTCCTTTGCTGTGATGCATTTCAGAATCAAAACTACAGGGGCAAAATTTGCTTTAGTACATTTTAGTTGTGCAAAGATTTAGGCTCTCATGGTGAGATCTGAGAACTTATTGGAAATCTCATATAAAAATCTTATTTGTAAATGTCATGTCATGATTTTCAGCAGTGAAGTGTTCCAGGAGATTGATGCTGCACTGAGGAGCCTGAGGGATGGAGACTACAACCGAGGTGAGATGTCTGGGGACTGACAGGGGAGTTTAAGCAGGATGAAGTGGTTGGAGCAGAAAGTGTCAGCTCTGGGGAGAGTGGAGGACAAAAGGATATTCATAAAGAAAGCACATTCCTTCCAAAGCCTCACCAGATTTAACCCTCCTTCTGCTCCTGATAAAGATGTGTTTGTGAAGCCCATTGGCACTTGAGCTTTACAGCAAGTCCATACACAGGGTAATAACTTCCTGCATACTGTAATTTCTGGGATGGGGTGAATGCACTTTGCCTGCCCACAGCCCTGGGGGAGTTAAAGAGAGCCTTAATTACCTCCCCCAGCTGAGATCAGGCAGCAGCCCTGCACCAGCTGCCGTGAGAGATGGCATCGTGGGGCAGCAGGTGGTGAGGCTGCAGGCTGTCCTGCAGAGGCTTCAGAGAGACAGGCTGACAGGAGTAGTGGAAAAAAGCGACGTGGGCAGGAAAACTACCAAGGAGGGAGCTAGGAAGCTGCAAAGGAAGAGAGGAGGATAGGGAGGGATGCTCTGTTGTTGCTTGTTTTGCAGCTGGCAGGAAAGAGCGTCCCTGGTCATCTCTGCCCCAACCAAATGGGTGGGACAACGGTGCCTGAGGTTGGGGTAGGGGCTTTTGAGGAGGTTCAAACCCTTGCATCCACAGCATGTGACATTGAGCTCTTCTTTGTATCTGGGGATTACCACCCTGAAAGCATGTGGTTGGAGAAGGCTGTATGGAGTGGACATGCTTGACTTCATTGCAAGTGTGTGCAACAAGCTTCTGCTGCCTTGGAATTCAGCTTGGGGCCGTATGGAGCCCCTGGGGCTGCCTCTAAAGGCAGCGCTGTGTGGCAGTACTGTGTCACTTGGTCTCACACATAGTCTTGCTGAAAAACATGTTGGAGCAGCATGAAAAATCACAGGATTTAAAGCAGCCAAGCCCCCTGTGCCCACCTGGATCACAGCTCTTCCAGGTGATGCTACACCATATAGATATGCAGATATTTACTGCTCAGAGTAACAAAAACACTGCAAAAGAAAGGCTCAGGTGTTTACTGAAGCAGAGAACTCTGCAAGTCTTTTCTATTCTGCAAACTTAAGTTTGCCACCTGCATAAACACATATTGGTAAAATTGGAATTTCCTGGGCTTTGGAGAACTTGTGTTTTGACGAGGAACAAAACTCTGGACAGGTAAAATTATTTACACGTATAATTTTTCAGAAAACTGCATTGTGCAGTTTCTTTAGCAAGGTACTTGAGTGGGAGTCTGTCTGAGCAGTGGGGCAGGAAGGTGGTCAGACCCTGAGGAATGGTGGCTCTGGGCTCTGCCACCAGCTGACCCGTGAGAGTGTTGGTAGGTGCACAAATGCTGCTTCTAATGCAGCAGAACCTAAAACACCCTCATAGAAAGCAGATGCTGTTCCATTAAGTATTTCACCAAAGCCAGCACAAGGACCTTCTGCGTGAACAATGGTCCATTTTTAGGCACATGGCCATTCCTCAGTGCGATTTTCAGAGAGGCAGATAGCCTCTCCATGCCTTCCGGTGCCAGGAAATACATAGACTTATCTGATTACTGGTGCTAGTCCGGTGTATTTGAGGGTTTGGGTGCGGAAGGTGTGATAAGAGCAACTCAAGAGAACACGGGGCTGTTCATCTTTGGGGAACTTCCCTGGACCTCACTGAGCAGCTTCAGTTGTGGCATGAGCGCCCGTGCATCTCCCTGCTCCCTTTCCATCTAAATAATGGCTACACCTGATCATGGGAAACTGCATTTCTGCTGTCTTATATTCCTTCACTCATCCTGATCGTATGTCTTAGGGATGAAATCTAATTTCAGTAAAACCGAAGAGCTACCATTTAAAATGACCCCATCCTTACCAGCAAGAGTACTGATATAAGACAAGTTGATTTAGTTCCAGAGATTTTCAGGGATGACTTATTTCCTTTATAAGTCTGTATTTAGGAAGAGAGAAGATAGAGAAGGCAGCCAGCTAAAGTATAGAATCTGTAACCTTAAAGTGGTTTGCTGCTTTTAATGCATATGTAGAATAAAACGTAGAATGTTTTGTTTGAGGATAATAATGTAAAAGACCTGCTTTTTTGCAGCTTCCTAAGTTGAGAAAAGCAACAAAATAGGTTAGTAAAAGAAAAAAAAGAAAAAATTAGAAACATCAGAAACATTTTCTGTCCTGCTTTCAAGAAGGCAAACCAAACATAATTGCACAGCTCTTCCTGGGATGGGGTTGTGCGGGCTCAGTGCCATAGAGCTGGGCAGCTGCTGTCAGTCTGGGGGCACTGAGCAGCCCTCACGAGCACAGCCCAACGCAGCTCAGGCTGGACGCCCTGCACACTATGTACATCCCCTGACTCTTTAGTTTGTATATGTTTTTGAGAGTCTGTCCTGTATCATCAGCTGAATCTGAAGCTTCTGTGTAGAAATCCACCCTGAATTTCACAGGCAAGTGTCCTGTGGTATTGAATCTGACCATCCATCTCTTCTGAAAGTGGGATTAGTGGGAGTTTACAATTATCTAGCTTTGCTTCTCACGGAAAGCTGTTGCAAAACTAATGACAGTGAGATACAGGAGCATTTTTCTTGCAGCAAAAATCACACAAGCCAGAGCTTGCCACTTACATTTTCCAAGATAAGTTTGATGATTATCCTGTAAATTAGCATTGATTTTTTTTCTGCAGTCCCATTACTTTCAATCCCAGAGAGATTGTTCTGTCTCCTCGCATACCTGTTATAAATGTATTGCAAACATTTTCCCCGTTGTTCTTTCTCTTTAAGAAGCCCCCGGCCCCACCGCCTCCCCCTTCCACAGCGAGACTCCAGGCTGTGCGGCCGCAGGGACCCATCGCTGTGCTTTACGGCCGGCCGACCCACAAGGTGGCACTAAAGAGAAAAGTGACAACTTGCCTAATAAAAAATGAAAACCAACGGCAAAATACCATATGCTGAATCAATATTATTTTAATTAGGAGCATGCTTCCTTTATTGTCAGTCGAATTTTTATTTTGTGAAAAAGCCTTAAAGCCAGAAGGCGGCAAAAATGGTTCATTGCCCCCATCCCACATCAAAAGTTAAGTTTTAAAGAGAATGAATGAGACCCAGGCCATCGACTTATCACAGCTCCAGAATCTGGAGGAGGATAATTGTGATCAAAATGCAGTTAATTAATTTTCTTCTCTAAGGAAGAAAGGAATTCAAATGAACTAAAAGCTGAAATCTTCTTTTCAGTCATTAGTCATGTTGGTTAGAGATACGGCACCAGCAGTTATTTGTCGTCTGCTGTAGGAATGCGTTTTCCACGGGAACATTTTGATTGTTTAATTTTTATGATTCTGTCCTTGAGTGCTCTGGGCTCATTTTATAAAGCGAGTATCTGAAATAACATGGCTCTGTGATCGTGAATTTTCTACTGATAGGAGTTAAATCTCGCTGGTTTGATAACAAGCAAGGATTTGCACTGAAGACATCTTAATCGTGAAAATTCTGTTGAGCTCAGAGTTTAAGTGAGCACTCAGATTGGAACTTATCTGAGAAGAAAGCAACAGCCATCCCCAGCCACGGCTGCTCGGCAGATAGCTGACCTGAAGCTTGCTGTGTAATTAAATAAGTGATACCATTTCTGAACATTTCCCAGCCAGACCGGCTACAGTATTTTTATTTCTTCTGAGATTTATGCCAATGGGATTAGTGCTTGCAAGGGCGATAGGGGGCAGGAGTTTACTTGCAGATACATACTTAACATGGTAACAGTGTATTAAGAAAAAAATCCTTAAAATGTTTCAAAGCTGTTTTTCTGTGAGGTGAGCAGCATTATTGAATACTGCGCTCTGGGAGCCACCAAATGGTCCGATGTGTTGTCAATGTATTTTGTTGCTTCATGAAATTTAAGAGCCTTTGGGAATCAAAGTGACCCATGTGTAGCTTGAAAGACTGGAATCTAGCATTACGAGGGATTTTAAACATTGGTTAAAGTTTACATGCTGCTGATGCATTAAGAATAGACCTCTCACTGGAAACAGATAAGATTTTTTTAAAACAATCAATAGCTGGTGCTCTACATTCAAAGACCTTGTTCGATTGGTTCACATTATTCACTGGATGAGAAAATACAAGCATCTATTCCTCAGAATCCCAGTAAAAGCAAACTCTGGCCAAGAGCAACAGAGGAAAGCCTTGTGCCCACCAATCTCTCCCTGCTGTAGTACCTCCCCTTCTAGGATACCTCTTCAGCATGTGCTCCATTTTCAAGGCTAGCCAGAAGAGAGCCACAACTCAGCATGCACCAAAGCGCTTTGTTGGAATCAATGATAAAAGCACAGCAGCTATAATCATGTGCTGGCCTGCTTCATGGAGCCCTTGTTCAGGGAGAGTTTGGGATCAATCAGAAATTTGGATGAGGAAACTCCCAGTGATCCTGCAGAAGTCTGTTATTTAATAGCCCATTCCTCTTGAAGGACAGTTGCAAGGTGTATTCCCCTCAGTCGTTAAATTTATTCGCTTCTTCCAAAATTGTCTGTTTTGTACTTCTACAGGACATTTGGCAAGCCACAGACCACCACGGCATTCTGAGTGGGAAAGTGAGGATTGGTGTGTGCATCCTTACAGTAACCCTGGGAGACTGTAATGGGCTATAGCTGGTGATGGCCGGGCTGAATGAATACATTCACGTACTCACATTGTGTCAGCTGGACACAGAAGATGATCTGAGGCATGGGATGGAGAAGTACAACAAGGGTTCTTGCATGATGAGAGACTTCTCAGCTTGGCTGAGTCAGGAGAACACCTAACTTGGCCTCCATATTCTTTCCTTGTAAAATGGAAAATGGGATACTGAGAGAAATAAAAGACTTCAGAATGTTTATAATGCTTTACAAAACACACTAAATACTGAGAGAAACAAAAGAGTTCACATGCTTATAAAGCTTTACAAAACACACTCAACTGTCTGCATTGACACCTGATACCAGAAATCTGAATGTGTATTGCAGAGTAAATGGACAAAGAACTTACCTACCTACCTATCTGTCAATCTATCTATCTATGCATACATCAGTGTTCTAAAATATGTTTTAATTGAAATAAACCCTTGGCTTGCCATCTACCATGTTCCTCATATTTTTCAGTGAAAGACGCTGAACTAGCAGGTAAGAAATGTTGGTTCCTAAGTTAATATGGAATATCCACAAATCCTTGAGACTAAGGAGAATGATTTTAAACTGAGACAGGGGAGGTTTAGGTTAGATATTAGGAGGAAGTTTTTCACAAAGAGGGTGGTGACGCACTGGAACAGGTTGCCCAAGGAGGTTGTGGATGCCCCATCCCTGGAGGCATTCAAGGCCAGGCTGGATGTGGCTCTGGGCAGCCTGGTCTAGTGGTTGGCCACCCTGCACATAGCAGGGGGGTTGAAATTAGATGATCATTGTGGTCCTTTTCAACCCAGGCCATTCTATGATTCTGTGATTCTTACTGTTAATTAATTCGAATTAGCCAGCTGTAAGTGTAATGCGTGAAAGAAATAAACTCTTATTTCTATGCTCTGTATCCTACTACTAAGAACGTATCTTTATTGAATGAGTGAAATTGAAATGGGTCATAGTTGGAAAAAAAAACAACTCTTCAAGAAGCTGTGTTTAAAACAGCGAGAAAACAAAATGAATCAAAGTATATTTAACTAAAACTTGCTAGTGGAGAATGAGGACTGTTGTTTTCCATCTTAAATTGCTGCTTAGATGAGGAAAAGGAAATGAATGGAAGAAAAAGAAGAATCAGTTGCTGAATAGACATGAGAAAATATGAAAACTGAACATCTGGGTAAAATAATGCATCTCAGCCATATAATTTGAAAATTTAAAATAATATTCAATTCTCATATGGAAATAGATATTTTTATCATAAAACTTAAGGTTAAAAACATTGGCTTTTAAGTAAAAAATATTTCAGGACTTGGTAGGATAGTACTGAATAGAATCAAAATGACTGGAAGAAAAAAAGATTGCACAGAGAGGATGGTGATGGTAATATATCAAAGAACAGAGAGAAAGGGAAGCAGCAGGGGGTCACTGGGGCTGCTAGCGCGTGGTGCACGGGACGTGGGCAACGTTTCATCAGTGCCTCCTCAGCTGTTCCTTCTAACCTGAGGGGCAACTGAAGAGGAAGAGCTGGTGACAGGAAAAGGATAGAGGAGGAGAGGGATCCAAGGATGCCTTGTTTGCCTTGTGGCAAACTCCCAGCTTCTCACGATACAGGGTTTTAGCCACAGCAAAACGCAGCTCCATGCTTTTTCCTCTTCTTTCTGTTTCTTTAGAAAGGGGAAAATAAAATGTGCCCAAGCTGAAGTTGTATCTAGTCATCTGGCCATCTCTAATTATAAACTAAAGATAAATTCTGCTTAATGCCACTGGATTCAAGTAAGCAAGGTTATTTATACAGGTGGTGTGGGGAGGGTTAGGGTACAGCTGTGAAGGAGCAGAGGAGAACAATGGAAGAAAAACTTCATTTCTTTGTGCATTTAAGCCAGAACAAATCACCATGTGTCAGCTTGTTTTACAACCCAGTATTTTGGCTGTTTAGACTTTTAATTAGAACGTCTTTCTCTTAGCATTTTTCTTAGTGGCAATTTTTAAGCAAACAGAAGGTATATTCACCGGGGCAATACAACACGTTAAACAAGCCAACTTGCTGGAAATGTCTTCTGGAAAAACATAAAGGATCCATGAAGGAAGGACCACTGTCCCAGTTTGCTCCTTTTGGTCCATTTGTTTGGCAGTGGTGCTTCTTTTGGGAAGAGTGAGTAACTTGCAAAGCCAGCAGATTGTAGACAACCTGTTGTGCTTGGAAACAGCCATCTCTTAACTACCACTCAGTCCCAAATACAGTAAGAAATCACTGCCACCCGGAATCTGGGTCTGTGAGAAGTGAGTAAGTAGTCCACAGTATTTCGGGAAGTCACCTTATTGATGTCTTTTTGATCAACATGTTAGCAGTCTGCTTTGGCACTTAGACAGAAGGGATGAAGAGCTATGGGTAGCCTCGACTTTGAAGTATGCAAGGAGAACCCAGCTATGACCACAGAAATGCCTGACTGAGGCTGAAAGGGTCAGTGGATCACTGACTGATGTGGGCTGACTCGGCCTTTTTCCCCTGTAATTCTTCCCTCTATATGTTCCAGGGGGCAGTTGTTTCTGGACATTGCACAGAATGACATTTTCTGAGACTCTCTTCTTCTTTTTTTTTTTTTTTTTAAGGGGGATCAGTAAGATAAAATCTGTCAGTAAAGCTCTGATATGCCCGGATGAATGAAGGATGGATCAACCAGGTCAAAAACTAGAAAAAGTTATGCAGCCTCTGAAAGGTGTAATGTGCTGATTCTCTCTTTGGAGGAACTGTACCCAGCTGCATGATATACAATACAGTTGCTCATTTATAGAGCTTTTCTGCCAAGACTGTAAAGTACCATTGTGAATACCGAGTGCTGTTTGTGTGCGATCTTAACATAACATAAAGCACAGCTTTATTGGGGTCCCTCATCAGTTCTTTGCTGGCCATGGTATAAGCTGGTACAGAATTGGAAACTGCACTGTGTGAAGTTTATCCGTGTTTCTCCTGATACTTATTTAGGGAGGGCCATCTCCACAGCAATTTGGTTAAAGTAAGACATGCTCTTTTATTTTGTACGAGTACCTGAAACCCTCTCCTATAAGCTCATAAAATGTGATTGCATACAAGATGTTGATGGCCTAGGGGAAGTTCTGAACAACTGGGAGTCATTACCACGATTTTGCTGCAAAAATGATCCATGATCTGCTGTGTTTTCCAGCACTTTTCTCAGAAAGACCAAAGGAACTGCAAGCTTCAGAGCACTACCCTGGAAATCCATGTGTGCACTTACAACTGTGCACAAATGAAAAAACAAGAATCCTTCCCAAACGTGCACAAACTGTTTTGTAAGGGCTCAATGCGTTTGTCATCTTCTGTAATGTCTCATCAGAATGGCTATATATAACAACCTGTACATGGAACTGCTTGCAGAGAGCAGCATTTGAGAATAAATTAGTAAGTTAATACCTCCCTTGACCTGTATCTCATCAAGCTGAATTTTAGAAACCAGTCATTACTAATATAAAGAAGAGGTTAATCTGGTAATGTGCAGTTTTAGAGTGATAGATGAGTCGAAGCACTGGAGCTATTTAGCACAGCACCGTGTGGCACCTTCTCAGCGTAAGTCTCTGGACTGACAAGGATCCCACAGGGCTGTGAACCTCTCGCCGCTCTCTTTGAGTAATGGGACCAAAGTTGGAGGTGAATATAAGCAGCCTTAACTCTGCTCACCCATGCCTTGCTCCGGTATTTTGCCTGTGCTATTTTAACTTGGCTTAAAATAATTAGCCTTGTGGTTTCTTACTAGCATGCGCCTTAAATCTTTTACATACCCTCTCTGACACCACTCTTCAGTTTATAGACAGCTCTTGTCAAAGCGGATCTCAGCCCAGAGAGTTCTGTGCTTATTATCTGTAAAGCAAGAAGGCCAGAGCGACGCTCCCATGCTGCCACATGTATCCCTCCTGACATCGGCAGAGCTGGCGAACAAGCACAGCCCCATTGCCAGGCACACAGCTCAGCACTTTGCTGAGACAGCTTCACAAAACCCTTCCTCTGTGAGATCTGTAACTCTTCACTTGTATTTAATTAAAAAATATGATTAAAAATATTTATAAGTGACACTCACACTGTTCCATTTCATTCTAGTCCGCTCCTATTCTTGAAGCACATCTTTGCCTGACTGTCTCCCTGATGGGAACAAACACAACTTAAAACCCATTGCAGAAAGCGATAGAGGGAAACACTGCTCTCTGCTCGTGCCTGATGCTGACAGCCGCATACAAAATCTCAGGCACTTCTTTTGTGCCCACTTTTAAAGGGTTTAATGAAACATACAGAAACCGACATTTGAAAACCCATAGCTTTGGATGTTACTTTGCAATGTCAGTTTGTTTCTTTTTTTCTTTTCCTTCTCCAAATCACATAACAGTAGTTTCCTGCCTTTCTGCCTCAAACTTCAGTCAACAAATCACGAAGGCTATCTGCAGATAATAACATCTTTCTGTTCATTGGCCTGTTGTAACAGGTGGGCAGCCAAATAACACCACAGTAACTATGGCAGGTGCAAGTTACAGGGCAGTCTTGGCCCTCTTCGGACATGCAAGCACCATTAGCAAAAGCATCAGATCACTTACCATTAAGGCTACTTGAAACTATCAGCCTTTGTTAGACTGAGCTGCAGGATGAAACAGGCTCGGATCCTTCTGGGGAGAGCAGTCCTATGTTCTGTCCTGATTTATACCGGTTTGAGGGTCAGCGAGTGATTATTCATATTCTACAACTGTGTGCAAAGTCAGATAGCATTTCAAAAGGATGCAGGAGATTCGGGGAGAGCAGAGATCAGGCATCCCTTCAGAAGGGAAAATGCATACATCCCATTTCGTCAAACCGTGCAGATTTGCTACGCTTATGAAAGAAGTGTAGGACTTTATTATTGTATTTTCCCCATGGAAAGTAAGGCCCTTATTCTGCAAACTGTAACGTACTGAAGTACATCGTGTATTCCATAGGACTGAATGCTGTGGATAAACAGATAGGTAACTGCTCATGAGATCGGAGATAAAGAGCTCAAAAAAAAAAAAAAAAAAAAAAAAAAAAAAAGGCATGGAGATGATAGTTTTTGAAGTACGTGAGCAAAGTAAGAAGAACAGGAGCGATGCTTTCATACATCGATCTGGATCTCCGCTTTGCAGATTAATTCTGCGTTTTCACAATCCCTATACGCAAAAGTTTGGGGGTGGGAGAGAAGGTGGGAGAAGCGGGTTCAGACTCAGGCTTTCCATGCTCCCGGCCGGGGTGAAGCCGCGTGGCGGTGCTCACCCCGGGCCGCGCTCACATAATCCCCGAATGCCGCGGCTGTGAGCGGGGAAGCGGCGCGGGCCGCGGGTGGGCAGGGCCGGGGGGGGCCGTCCTGGGGCCGCAGAGCGGCGGCATGAGGCTCTCGGGAAGCGCCAGCCAGCGCTTAAGGGCTGATTCTTCTCGGCATATTAATCCCATCGATTTAAGTAGGAGTATTTATCCTTTTTCGCGGCTCCATCCCCGCGTTCGGATGACAGCGCTATTGTCGTCCAAACGTACAGTCGGCGGCTCTTTATTAAGTCTATATAAATACGACTCAGCGCCGCGTTCAATATTTACGGGGCGAGCGCGCTCTCAGGCGCACGATCCCGGGGAACCCCACAGCTCGGGGAGGGGGGTGCTGCGGCCGCTCAGTGCCTCGTCCGCCTCCCGCCTCGGCCGGGGCTCCCCCCGCTCGCAGCCCCCCCGGAGTCGCCGTGTCACCCGGCGGGACACCTCCCCCGTCCCCGCACCGCC
>JACDJE010002424.1:240401-282427 GCA_016647715.1 Pavo muticus
AAAAAAAAAAAAAAAAAAAAAAAAAAAAGGGAAATCCTTTATTTATGTCAGTTTTGTTTTTGTTTACAAATATCAAGCACAGAACTGTATAGCAAGCCAAAACATGCATGAGAAATGCTGTCAGCTTAATAGAATATTTCACAGTGCTGTCATCTTGATTTTTCAGGTGTATGTTCAGAGAAACACTTTCTTTTTAGTTTCTGTGAATAGCAAAATTGATCTACTTTTGGAAGCTGAGGGCTAGGCTGGAGTTCTAGCTGTGTGCCTGAGCAAAGTGCATTTTTACCTTTATGCTTCTACAAATGCTGAATTACTTGTGCTGTAGTCTGGAGGCATAAAAAACTGCCTACCTCCTTTCCACTGTTGATCAAGACATGGAATGTCTCCATAATCACTTTTTGCAAGTCTGAGCATTGAGCTGTTGCAGAGGGAGTTGATCCCACCTTATTTCAGCCAGAAGTTTTCTTTGCTTTCTTGTGCCAGCACTTACCTCTGCACAGCCCTATGCAGTTCTGAGAACTGACCTGAAAAGATAAATGAAAATGTGTGAATGTGTTTTCAGGCAGATTGGTTCTTTGATCCATTTTTTTTTTGTGTGCCTGCCTGAGTCCTAGTAAGGATTCAAGGCTGTGCTGAAGATGAAGGAGTGTAGACCCGGCCCACTTTGTTGGTGGCCCTCACTTGGGTCGTACTGAAGTCGTGAGGAAATCAGTCATCAGTCTTGTTTTTTTTTTTTTTTTTTTGGCACTGGAACTGTTGGGAAGGACACTGGAGAGGCTTTCATTCCCCTTCAGCTTTATCATTTAATGGTCAACAGACCTATGACACTGTCCTTTGGCTCCACAGAAGGGAAGGAAGAAACATGGCTAGGACATGGCTCTCTGAGATGACTTCCCCTAAGGAATGTCATGATGTTAGAAATTCTGAGCCTGTGCTTGCAGTCCCACGGGCTACCTGTGATGGTTGCGCTGCTTGTGTAGCTCAATATTACTGAAAGAGGAAGACTCCTAGCCCTGCTTCTCCTGGCTGGACCAGCTCCTTCTCCCTGTGCAACAGCTCTGTGCTATGGGGCTACCTGAACCATTAGTTGAGTTGATTTCACTTACTAGCTTGAAAAACGAAACCTCTTCCTCTCTCTCTTTTTTTTTTCTTCCTTTTTTGGCTAGGATATTTCTCTGTTAGTTCAGTGAGTTGAGTTAATTTAGAAAAGGATTGCGTAAGTGCCCGTGCAAAAAACAGTGAGAAGGGAGAATGGTGGAACTGATGCCTAGTTCTTAGTGCTGCTACCTTCAGATTGATTGTCTGCACAAGAAGCATTGCTCTTGGGATGAGTAATTGGTTGCCTCAGGCTGTATTAATAGTTGCAAGACTGACCTAAGTAGAACAGGCTGAGATTTCAGGCCATTTCTTTCTCCTTATCAATGAGTACTGAAACAGACTTCTATCCAGGTTGATGTTGATGATCTTAATTGTAATGTTTCTTCATTGTAATCCTTCCTGGTGAAGGATTTGGGCTTAAGCTCAGAACGATGTCATATTTTTCTGCTTCAGAAAACAGCAGTTACTAGTGTTTCTCCTGTAACTCCTCTAAGATGGAAGTTTTTGATATACACTGTAGTAGCTGTCTCATAATCCTTATGCTCTAATATGGTGTATTATTTGCAAGTTCAGCATGCATAATACCACTGTATTATCCCTGACGTCCTCTACACATCTAAAAAAAGCAGTTGTAAGCTGTTCAACTTTCAGCATCAGTGTAAACAAATATGTGCGACATGGAGAATGAACTTCAGGACCACCAATTTGAAAGATACAGCCTATTTCCTCTTAGTTTTCTTATAGTGTTGTTCACAGCTCATAACTCATATACTTATGCTGCTTGAGTATGTTTGATATCTTAAAGACAGGGGGCATACTCACGTGATATAGACAGTAACTATTGCTTTCTGCTGTTCTCAAAGAGAACATCCAAGTATTTATTTCATGAGAATTCTTGGCTACAGTGGTCTCACTTATGTTTGAGTCTCTTGCTCGGCACATGTAGGCATACAGATGTTTACTCCACAACCTTGAGTGTGCCACCATACAGAACTTTGTCAGCAGTTGCTGCAAATTAGTAGGTAATTTTTGGCAAAGACTTGAAAACTAAAAGCCTGCATAGATTGAGATAATATCTCGTATCCTGTAAGATTGTTCAGATTTGTTGAAAGAATACCTTATGTGTTAACGTACGGTAAACAGTTTAGAGCTGGCTTTGTTGATATGAATTACTGAGGTAAGCCATCATTTTATGGCTTTTAAACTGTAACCCTAGGAGTCTGTGTCTATTATCTAGGTAAATTTGACCTCCTGGCACAGGCAAGTCTAAACTTCTTGGTTTCCTCTGAAGCTGTTTAGTCACTAAAATTTACTTGTTCCTGTATTCTTGGCAAGTGAACATGAATGTATGATAAAACAAAGTTAGCTTCTAGAAATAAATGAATGTTCAAGAAAATTAAGCTAACCTCTGTGATGACCCATTTTGATGGGTATTGATTGGATGGTCATAGCCACACGATTGTGGTCAATGACTCTATGTCCAGGTGGAGGTTGGTCATGAATGGGGACCTGTGCTCTTCAAGATCTTTATCAACAGCATAGACAGTGGAATCAAGTGCACCCTCAGCAAGTTTCTTAATGACACTAAGCTGAGGTGAGGGGTACAGCTGACATAACAGAAGGAAAGGATGCCATCCAGAGGGACCTGGACAGACTCAAAAAGTGGGCACATGAAAATCTAATAAGGTTTAACAAGACCAAGTGTAAGGTGTTGCACTTGGGTCGAGGCAATTCCAGATATGAGTACAGACTGGGAGAAGAACACATGGAGAGCATTGCTGCAGAGAAGGGCTTGTGGGTCTTGATGGACAAAAAGCTGGACGTGAGCCAGCAGTGTGCTATTGCAGCCTGGGAGGACAACAGCATCCTGGGCTGCATCAAAAGAGGGGTGGCCAGCAAGGAGAGGGAAGTGATTGTCCACCTCTACTCTTCCCTTCTGAGGCCCCATCTGGAGTACTGCACCCAGGTCTGAGACCCCGGGCACAGTAAGGATGTGGATCTGTTGGAGCAGGTCCAGAGAAGGCCACAGAGATTACCCAGTGACTGGAGTACCTCTTCTATGAAGAGAGGTCAAGGGAGTTGGACTTATTTAGCTTGGAGAAGAGAAGGCTTCGGGAAGATCTCATTGCAGCCTTCCAGTAGCTGTAGGGAGCTTACAAGCAGGAGAGGGACCAACTTTTTACATGGTCTGATAGTGATAGGACAAGGGGGAATGACTTTAGGCTAGAAGAGGGGAGGTTTAGGTTAGATGTTAGGAATAAATTTTTTACTCAGAAGGTAGCGAGGCGCTAGAACAGGTTGCTCTGAGAGATTGTGGATGTCCCCATCCCTGGAGGTGTTCAAGGCCAGGTTGGATGGGATCCTGGACAGCCTGATCTAGTGGTTGGCAGTCCTGCCTATGGCAGGGTGATTAGAACTAGATGGAGAGGTACCCTTCAATCTAAACCACTCTACGATTAAGGGGCCTTTCTTCAATTAAAGGGGTGTATATTATTTTATAGATGTGTGAAAGACTTCAGCTTGTGTGTACTTTTGCTTTTGTTTTTGTACTTTCACAGACTTAATTTTGATTCACAAAATGTTTAGAAAGTCTCAGGGAAAGTATCCTTTCAGATTTTGGTAGTACTCGCTTAAAATCTCCTCTCTTTCCTGGGTGGCCACTCTTAGTAAACTGCTGTGGTCAAGGGTAGATAGACTTTCTAAGGAGTAAACAAAACAGTGAGTTTAAAAGCAGGTTTGTTCTTAAAAAATGATTAACTTTTAGCTGTTCAATTTTTCTCAAAGAATGGCATTGACCTCAAAATTAATTTTAATCCATGCATGAGATTCAAATACATACCAAGTTAAAAGTAGAAACTGACTTAGAAAACTGAGCTAGCCAATCAAATAATAATATTGATATATCCTATATTATTCTTGCAGACATGGAGATGTTATACTGAAAGAGGAATTAAGACAAGTAGTGCTTTTGTAGGAATGCAGTTCAGTGGCTGTGAATCATTCGCATAACTCTTTAGTCTGTATGGGTCTGATCAGAATCCCTTCCAGAGCAGGTAATTTAAAAGCAGAATTGCCTTCTTATGTGCATTACAAGAGTATAATTTGTTGCTAAGATTCATCTGGGATTACAGGGAATGATTCAAATCGTTGGTACTGCCTTTGTGTTTGAGCGCAGCTTGATTCCTGTAGAAGGGACTGGTGCAGATACCTGTGCTGCTGTGGACCAGGGAGCAGAGCAGTTCTACCAGAGTGCTCCTTGAGGTAATGTTATGTCGAGGGAGCAGGGGCATCCTTACAAGCAGGTTTAGCTGATTTCTGTATGGCTCTGTATTGCACTACAGCTGTGCCAGCTGTAGTCAGTGAAACTCATGGAATCTGTGTATTGTCATTTTTGCGCAGTAAAATAATCCCAAAGAATTCACATACCTTCACATGCTTGCTGGCTTTTACTCATATATTGTTTCCTTATCATAACTCGTATGTACGTTCTTTGTCAGTGATTCTTAAAAGCAAAATATTGCTGGCTGTATTTTAATATCTGTCACACCACCTCTGTGTCTCTTTCCTTCTTTGTTGTCTCTATTTGTCTTTCCCATTCATCAGGCCTTTGCCTCATTTTTCCCCTATCTGGATTGGTATTTACTCTACTTCATGTTTAGCAGTGCTTCTATTCTTCAAACCCTCTGTTTCTCATTGTTCCTTTGTCAGGTGGACATGGAAACTTACTATCTCCTTCACCTCTGTCTCAGGTTATTTTTCTTCCTTGCTTTTTTCCCTGCTTATTCTTTCAGTTAGTAGAAGGAGTGAACGCTCAGGGACAGAGTCTATCAGTGGAGATGAATGCATTGCCAGGAAGAGATGTTTCAGGGAGATTCATCTTCTATCATTCTCTCGGTGTGGATGGGATGTGGAGATAACTACAGAAATGAAGAAACAACTTGCAGCTTTAAAGTATATGACTCTTGTCAGGGCAAATATCTGCTAGAAAGGAAAAGTGTGTGGAAAGGAGTGGTTTCAGGAAAAGTTCTGGGTGAACAGGTTAGAACTTTGCAGGCAGTACTGGAGCTGGTGAGAATGAGGAGTAGTAGTAGAAAGTGGCTAGCTGACAACAAGGTGATGAATGGGAGGAAGAATGCTGATGGACGACAGTGCTGTAAGAATTTTGTGTGGTTTCTCTTTGACTACTCCTGTTCCAAAATGGTGGCATTGTGAACTGCAGGACTGACAGGATGTGGAGCAACCCAGAGCTTGGTCAGCTGTGTGGGGCAAGACCTTCACTGGGTGTCTGAATCCATACACATTACATCTTAAGGAGAACTCTAATGCTGGGTGGGTCTTGGTTTTAGTTTTATTAAACATTACTGTACAGTCATCAGGGCTGAGTAATTTGTCATGATATAGAGAAAGACCTTGAGGCTAAGAAAGATCTTATGAGAAGAGTTATACCAGAATAAGGGCAACCGTTATTGCGCTGCTGTTATTTTGTTATTACTTTTTCTAAGACATAATCAGAAATCACAAGCTCCTGGTTACTAAAGATCTTAATTCTGTACTTTTGTATAGCTTAGTCTTATCCTGACCAGTGAGAAGGAACTGTGAAAAATCTGGCTAAAGGAAAATAAGATAATTACTGCTTCCATAGTGCTAACTAGCTTGCAGGGAGCCTGAATCAATGTCCCTGCACTGAATTCTGTAAGGCTTGTGTTTGAGGGACTCCCTTGATTTGGCTTGGCATCACACAAATACAAAGAGATCTTAAAATGGGATCAGTGCACTGATAGTCACTTGGTTCTGCAGATGTAAAAAGTCCTTTTTACCTGGGAAGGGCCAGTGAATGGAGTTGCCTCAATACATATAGGTCACAGTCAGCCAGCATCACACAGGAGTTGTTAGTTTAGGTTCAGCTGGCTACTCAGTGAGCATGGCTCTGTACTCGCGCTTATGTCAGGAGGACTGGAAGCACAGTCACGCTTTTGACCATTTATGAGATGCTGGAGAGCTAGCTGGGCATTTCCTTATCTGAAGTGTGGTTTGCCTGCAGTCTGGGCAATCAGTCTGACGAGACTGAAGAGCTGACTTTCATTAATAGTTGGAAAAAAATAATAAAATCAGGTTGAACAACTATTCAGAATAACTTTCTCCCCAGTGGATTCTGTCATTTGTTAGATGCTAAAAAAAACCCCATCAGTTCTCTCTAAAATAAATTCATGCTTATTGTACATCCTAGCCTGTAGATTTTAGCGTATTATTCTGCATTTGAAAAATGTATTAATGTCTGTATGTAATAGCAATAATGACCTCAAGACCAGGCATTTTCTGTCAGTTAATGACTGCCTTGGTTAAAGGCCTGAGGCTCTGCCTTAGGCCCTTTCTTGTGCTGCTGGTTATTAACTGCCAGCAAATAGTCTCTCCATCAGTTATTATTTATTAATCAGTATTGATGCAATTATACACCAGATAGTTCTTTGTGAATGAGCAAATTGGTTACAGCAGACTGATTTAGCTATCAAAAGTAGAATTAGTCCTCAATTAAAATTAAGTTTTCTTCCTCTGCAGCCTGAGTTTTGCCCAGCTTCAGAGTTGAGCCTTACTTTCTGAACCTAGCTACCTATATGTAAACAGTAACTTTTGTTAGTCCACCACTCACCACTGGGAGGCCACACATGTATCTGATAAACAGATAGCAGTTAATGCAGAAAGCACCGGACATATTTCTAAAGCCTGATGCTGACTTTCAGCATTTAATCTTTGTATGTCTTGAAATGCTGCTATGATAGTGATATGATGATACTCATTCACTTTTTTGTCACAACTAATGTCCTACCCTTGCATCCCCAAATAGCTTTCAACAGTTTCAAAAAAAAAAAAAAAAAGTAAAGCATGTCACAAAGAGTGTGTTTGGAGGTAGGAGTACTGAGCTAGAAAAACAAATATGAACAGATTCATTGTGCTTTCTTTTGCTTGCATGAAATTTTCTCTGTAGTAACATCAGTAAAGGTTAGTTGTACACATGCTTTTCTACTCAGTCCAGTGCTTATTATTGTGAATTGTTTTAGTTAGGTGGGAAGCTCTAGTACATTAGTAATCCACAGAAACGGTAGCCTTTCCAGGTTCATCACATCAATATTTGTTTGCCTATTCTGTTTCTTGTATATTGAAAATGACTTTTTGTTTATTAATTTTTAAATACTGTAGCTACAAAATATGCCACAAACAAAAACCTATGCAATCAGCATCCATGCTAAACTGAATATGCCAGGCAATCTGTTAAAAGCATAAATTGCAAACTTGCAGTCCATTGTTATTGATTTCTGGTTGAATTTGCAAGTCGAATGCCCTAGAAAAATACTGTATATGTATTGTGCTTACTGCTTTAAAAAAATGCTCTTGGTCAGCACTTGTAGTACATGCAATATTTAAATGTGATATTTATTTCATTAACAAACTCAGCTACACTCCACAAATAATATTATTGAGTTGCAGAGCTTGAGTTTGGAAATGTTTTGGTTCTTTTTTTTTTTTTTTTTTTTTTTTNAAGAAGATCAAGTATCTTGTGGTAGTGATGTACTTCATATGTACAGCAAGAAGACTTAACTGAAGAGCACAAATTAGTTTCTTAATTCGTGGCTAATTCATAGTCTCACAGTAACAAGGAGAGGAGGGAGAGGTAGCTCATGTGATTGCTCTTGTGACAGGCATCAGCCCAGGAGCTTGATTGCAATTCAGTACCTTCAAGAGCATTGCTTTATCTAGGGTCTGTTCTGGCTAATGGAAAGAAATGTCGAGGACTCTTGGTACTTTCCACTATAAGAGTAGTTCAAAGTCCCTGCAATTCCTTACATTTCCCTTATTATAAGCAGAGGAAGCAAGGAGGTGGAGGAGGAAAGACCATTTTCTTTTCATGTCCTAATGAGCATATGCTTGGTACTGTGTGTACTGTGTGAAGCCTGAGCACTCTAGCTGTGCTCTGCTCTGTATGAGTTTTTTCATGTTTCCTTATGCCTCTTATATTCTGCTGTCATATCTGACTTCATTAACTTATTCATTAAGGTCTCTGTCCTTGTCATCAGCATGAATTCTTCTTCTGACATCCATTGAAGCAGTAAGACTCTGTTAGCACGTTGCTCTAAGAGTCACGCTCTTTCTAGAGAAGCAAAAATGAAGGTCCAGATAATCTATAGGATCTCACTGCAGGACAGCATAAAGGTGCATGCATTCCAGCCCCAGCCTGAGCATCTGTCAGTCAAGCTAGTGTTATCCTGTATACCCACCATAGTAGCTGCTCTCTGGAGTGAAAATGGATTACTGAGGCAGGTGTCTTAGTTGACATCTAGTTGAGTGACAGATACAGCATTTGTGAAGGAGGAGAGTGATGTGTACTTTTATTTATTTATAGACCAGAGTCTCCTCCAGGGTTTAGCTAAGTTTTAAATGTATTTTTTTTCATATAGAAACCAGAAATTTAGCCTATTTATTTCCAGTTTTTATAGCCAGTGGTGGGAAAATAACCACTCATTTCAGAGATTGATAACTCTTGCCAGTCTAACCCCTAATTTTCTGACAGCCAAATATCTGCAACATTTACTTTCTAGGTTTGCCTTTTACCTGACTTTTTTTTTTCGTGTTAGAAAAATTCCTCAAAGGTCATCTTTTTTTCTTTTTTTTTTTCTGCCTGGAGTGTGGGAAAATCTCTCTGGTTTGTGATGTTATGCCCATAGAGGATCCAGTAAGTATATTTGATTTTACATAAAGGTGTCCATAGCGTTAACAGAAGTCTTCGATTCTTCCAGTTGGGTGCTTTGACACTTCAGGTGGAAGATTTTTAGCAGATACCACAGTGGCAAGGCTTCATAGTGAGAGCAGAGTTGGAGCAGACTGGCTGCAGTGGTTTGTGTTTTTTTTCCCTGCTACTTTTCTAAGGGAGTCATTTGCGTGGGTTGAGCTCTGCCATTGTAGGAATAGCTGTGGTGACTCCTGCCTGCCTTGTAGATGGTTGTTTTTATTCTTGAGTCTGTTACATCTCATGGTGGCTGCTGAATTGCTAGAGTACAACATGCAGCCCCTTCCCCTGGCACCCTTCTTGAGCAGTGGGATGAGGACAGGTGGCAGAGAACCAGCTGCGTTGGCTTGGTTCCACCAAATGATGCCCTTAGGAAATCCTCGATTGCTCCTTTCTGGCAGCTTTCTGGCTGCTCTGTGCTGTTGAGAAGTAGCAAGAGCAGTGAGAGATGAGAACTGAGTCCGTTCTCTTCTTACTTGAAACAGCATAATTTGAAAGCAGATTATGTTTCTATTTGAAGGGTAAATGACCTAATGTATATTTAAAAAGTTATCCCACAGTGGATTATCCTGAAAAATATTTAGTGACACGTTTTGTTTAACAGCATGCAGCAGAGCTGTATGGCTGTTTAGGACAGGATGTGAAGGCTAATGCATTATTTGAAATGACTGCAGTTAGGAAGGGCCTAAGAAGCAAAAGGTAGTTATTGGCATTCATTGGGCACCTCTGGGAGTACCAGCACTTTCTCCCCTCCCATCCTCCTTTCCCAAGAGCAGTGAGTAGTTTGGTAGTCACAAGTCACAGCAGCTTGCAACCTCAATTACAGCTGGTCTCCCTAGGACAGCAAGCAATACCTTGGTTAGTAAAGATGAAAGAAGGGAATAAAAGGTGGAAGAGGAAGAAAGGAAGTGGATTCCTATGGAATGATATTAAAAAAAAAAAAAAGAAGTATACTTACTGAATCATTTGCATGCTTCATGTTTCTTGTAGTTCTCCATTCCTCTGGCTAATTAGATCACAGTTCATGGTTGAACAGCAGTAGATCATGCTGAGTTTTTTGCTGAAGATTGTTCTTATATGCTAAATATTTGATAATGTTGTTTTGCAGTAAATTCGTTGTTTCATTTTAAATACCATAGGGGAAAAAAAAAAGGAGACTGATCTATACATGGTGAGAAAAATTTATAGTTTTCTTTTTCGGTCTTACCTGAATAATTCAGATAGAAGCCTATGTATGTGGGAATGAAACATGTACTGCTTCATGTAAAGTCATATATATGAGAGTATATGCATTCATGAAACAAATACATTTTTTGGCTGCTGGTGCTGTCAGACTTTTTTTTCCCGAGACTAAAGGAATAATTTTCCTCGTCTTAATGCAGTTTTACTGACTGAATTCTGATGATGGAAAGTGAGTGATGCCCAGCCTTGGTTTTCCTTTCTTCATTAATCTTTACTTTTTATTCCCTGGCACCTCCATGTGTTTAAAATGCATTAAGAATGCAGTTTTAGAGCAAGATAACAGAGGACTTGCAGATAATATCTGGTATGTTTCAGACTGCGGAACTTTTACTGGATACTATTTTGAAATAGGTGCCAGCAAAGGTAATAGTAGCAGTCTGCCCAAATTTCAAAGTCTTCCTATGATCCCATGCTTAGGCTGTATGCATGAACACAATTTTCACACACTTGTTATCTACTTTCAAAGACTTTTCTTAAATTCTCTGAAGTTTAGTTAGTGTTCCTCATGGGGCTGTGGTCATTAGTAGTACGCTTTATTGGGATCGGCTGTTTTACCCCTCACAAAACGTGGAATGCTATTTGCTTTTTATGCTTAGTTTAAAAATACCAAACAAACAGAACAAAAATAAATAAAAATAAATAAGATAAAAAAATTAAAAAGAAAAAAACAATAAAACAAACCTAACAACATTTAACATTTATTCTTTTCCTTACATCTGTCTATTATATGGCTTGTGATGATGCACAGAGTTACTTTGGATTGATATGGGATGTATTATGTAAGTTGTCTGCCAAGTGAAGTTGCATTGACTTCTGGCATGAGAAATCTGTAAGGCATGAAGAGGAGATGAGGTGGTAGCTTGGAGTTAAGAACCTAGTATGAACCTTTTCAGAACTTTAGTGGATAGCATGACAAGACTTGAAAAAGTGAAAAAGGATAAAGCCTATCCTGAGAAAGAAGCTGAGAAGGCTTGAGACTCCTTGCTATGAAAGGATTTCAAAATACCTAACTAGCTTGTACCTAAGAGCTGCTTGAGCAGCAGAAAAAAAATCAGAGAAAGCACAATTTAGGTATGGAAATGAAGATTTGTAATTTGTGTGGTTACAATAGGGCATATTATTAACACTTGTCTTTACTACAAAATACTTTGATGAGTAACACATGACTGGAAATGATTATGCTACCATGAAGTACTGTGAGGATAAAAAGGATCAGTGAATCACAGTGCAGCTGGTAGAGTTGCATAGTTTCATGGTTCTGTTATTCAGGGGTTGATGGGTGAGAAGAAATATCTTGAGTACTGTTTTGTACATTCACATGCACTTCAGCAGCATTTGACGTATTTAAATGTGTTTAAATATTCAGTCTACTCTGTAATTGAAGTCAACAGTACCTTGAAATACCTACATGAGGAAGTCCGGAAAGGAACAAAACTAATTTCTGTAGAAAATAGATCTGCTCTGAAAAATGCTTCTTCTCAAATTCAGAGGATATTTATTAATGCTGGGGTGTTTTCATAAAACTGAATTACTATGACAGTTAGGGTAAACATTTACAAGTTGAAGTGTTTTTCTGTAATTGTTGAGCTTTTTCAGCTAAACTTGGACCGCCTAACCCTTAACCACATATTTTCACTTGCTTGTCTTTTTTCTTCTGTGGCTGCCTTGTAGTATCTAGTCACTTCAGCTTCTCTGACCTTCAAGTCCAAGTACTCCTGTGTTTTCCACTAAGTAAAACAAGTTCAAGTAATGTTGTTGAACCTTAGGTTGCAGCTTCATGCTGTATGTAATGCAATGAGGAGTTGTTGTCCTTACCGTACCCTGCACACTTTTATTGTATAGTTCGTATTGGATCTAATGATCAGTGGCTAAACAGTGAGGTTGTTCAGTAATCCAAAGGGAACTAGCCATAAAATTTGATAACCTTTTGACTTAACCCCCAGTGTGTAGGTAGCCCACAGACCCAACTTGGGAAGAAGAGGTGGAAATGCGTGAATGTCTTTTGAAGTGATATGCTATCATAACTGGCGAGTAATTGCAACATAAAACTACGTATACAGTTATTTGGGGAATCTGACTCGACACGTCATCCTTTCACATTCAAGCTGCTCTTCTTATTATTCAAGTTGAGAAGTTAATGCTAGATGCTTGGTGTATGTTGAATACAAGTGAGACCCTCCAGAGGAGTGAGGTGTTTCTTCCACTTTCTTTGCTCGTACCTCACTTTCCTGTTTGTTAAGAGCCCACATCAGTTATTTCCTGGAGTATAGTTGCCTTGGTCTTGGTAGCTGGGGAAAAAAACTTAGTATTCTTCACTACAAAGAGGTATTGTGCAAGGGTCCGCAGACAGAGCTGGCCTTCAAGTCATGTGTTAGATTACACAGATTGTTTTCAGTCTTTTCAAAAACATGCCTATTTTAAAAACAGCTACACAGGATTATATTTTGTCATGCTCTGTGTGGATGCCAGTTTGGAGGTGATAACCAGTTGAGTAGATCGCAGCTGTCCTTGGCCTGGTGTTGTTATACACGGGCCGCCAAAGGAACTGTTTTCTATGAATGTATGTTACGTGTTTTGGAAGCTGTTGCACTTTACTCTCTGTGACAGTTGGTGGCAACAATATCTGTGATTTATGTACATGTCTCATTTACTTGGGTGCGTTTATTCCACATATCCATTGGCTACCCACTTCTTTCATTGTGAGGATCCATGACTGGTTCTTCATTTGCTTCTTGTGTACCAGTCCTGATTTTACAGATGGCTTAGCTGTCCTTTTTCAGATCTCAGAAATACTTAATCTGGCCTTGTATGGGATTCATTTCCCATCTCTTCTTATTCTTATCATCCTTCTCTCTGCCTTTTAAGTTCTACAGTGTCTGTTTTGATATGCTGAGCAAGAGAGAGGGGTGGTGCTACAACTGCCTGCAGTGGTTGAGGTTTATAGATGTAAGTTTGTACTGTGGCATAACGATGTTTTGTGTTTTATTCTTTTCTTAATCATTTGTAACAGTCTGTTTGCCTACTGAATATCTGCTGAGCACTGAGCTGACATTTTCAGGGAGTTACTCCAAGAATTCCTCTCTGAATTATAGCTAATTTAGACTCCATTATTGCGTATGTACAGTTATGGCTATTTTTTCCCCATTTGCATTTCTCTGCACTTACCAATGTTGAATTTCATATGCTGTTTTATCAGTCAGTCACTCATTATCATGAGATCCACCTGTAGTATTTTGTACCTCTGACTGTTCTAAGTAATTCTGTACAGACTGCACACTTTTCTGATTATACGTCTGAATCAATTCTGGATGCATTCCTTATTGCTTATCTCTGATGGTGTGGCAGAAGAGTTTGTGACTAGCAAGAAAATGCCAGTAGTGAATTCTGTTTTGTGGCAGGAAGCTTTCAGACAACGTTACTGAAAGGTCTTTCTGAATAAGATTTTGACAGATACTACATGGCCGTGAAAAAGTGAATAGAGAATATAAAGTTTGCTACTGTAAGTCATTGGTTCACATCACTGCCTTGTTACAAGTGTAGTAACATTAGCGGTTGCAAGACAATTGCTGTGACTGAAATCTGTAGTACTTTGTTGAGTGTATTTTAGTCAGATTCAGCTGCCCAGATGCAGAGGTATCTGTTTTGGAATATTCAGAATCGATTTTTCGCCTCTTTTGCTTCTGCTGAACAGATCTCTGTTGGTGTATTGTAATGGTACGAACATTGTCTCGTATGCAGATATCTCAAAGACCTTTAGGACCTGAAAGACATCTGAGGGTGAAGCATCACTTTAACCATAAGTTGTGGTGTTGTGACTATAATGCTATTACATTCATTTTTTGAACAAATCCAAAGAAATGAAATATCTCCTTTATTTCAAGAAGGCATTGCCTGACATGACATACTTTGCCTTTGTTTTGGTGGGAAGCAGCACTCTGGCAAATTGAATTCAGCCATGACAAATTAAGAACGGCAAGTGTGGTTGGTTAGGTTGAAAAGTTAGTTGTCTGCGCATCCCTAGTGAGATGCTATCACACTGGGACGATTCTTGTTCTTATGTTTTTTTTTTATTTTCATGATTTTAGAAAATGCTAGTGATCTACACATATATCAAGTAGAATACAAAAAAAAGTATGTTTTTGATGTGGAAAATTTGTCTTATTCCACCCCCCCCTTTTTTTGGGGGGGTTACAACATCCAAGACTACAAAGAGAGGAAGATTTCTCTTTTCTCTTCTTAGCAGAGAGCATATTAGAACCAGGAAAGAAACATCATATCTTTGTCTGAAAGTCTTTCTAGTCCAGAGTAGGACAGCTTGTGAAGTATTTAACCAATCCCAATGTATCTGGGCAATGCCAAATATGCAGCTTCTGTGAGAACTCCAAAATGGAAAAAAGTTGCACCTTCCATAGCTGAACTTTTCATCTGAAAGAGACTGTCTGTGGTTTTGTACCATTTTCTGCTCATCAGCATTCAGCAACCCTGCAGGATAGAGGAAAAATACAGAAACATAAGAAAGAGAGATAAAAGCAGACTGGGAGCTGAAAAAAGATAAATGACTTTCCTGTCAGTGCAGCATAATGAAAATCAAATCAGTGCTTGGCAATGTGCAGCTGCCCAGTATGGCTAACCCCAGACAAGGTTTTAAGTGAAATATATGTATTTCATATTTTATTCTCATATTCATACAAAGATAAATGACTTTTTTTTATGAGTTGATAGCAGTGAAAATAGAGGTCCTGATTCTGTAAAGTATTGAGAAAATATGTGACAGTGTTTAGTGTCTGTTCGGTTTTTGGTTTTGTGAATAATAGAATTTGTTGTTGTAAACATAAGGCCTGTTACAGCCCCTCTTTGGTTTCCTTGGGCATTGTTAACTGGATATCCTGCAAACAGGAGATATCTTAAAAATGTAGAAGGATTATTAATTTGAGAAAGCACAAAGGAGATACTTAGGAGCTAATGATCTATTAGAATAGCTCAGCGTTAGTGTGCTCACCATTGCTGACAGATACATAACGAGTCTTTGTGGGCCAGGCAGGCAGCAGCAAGGAAGGGAAGAGTTGTCCTGCATTGCTCCTTTCAGCAGACCCTCAGTGTTGCTGAGCTGCCATCCTCTACCATCTCTGATGGCACTGCAGGCTAGAGGTATTGATTCCCAGTGGACCCAGCTGTCCTCTCTTCTTATTTTTCCCCTTATGGTTTTATGCCATCATGTGTTTGTGTTTTCTTCATGAATCCCTCAGCTACTAATAATATTGTCTGGATAATCTTACCTCTGTAAGTTTCATGTTTTTATCTGCCTACAGACTTTCTTGTACCTGTTCTTCATTACTTACAGAGCTAGGCAATATCAGAGCTGGACCTTGGCATGTAGGCCGCTTAAAACCTGGATGGTGAAAGGAGTTACCAATGAGGGTTATAGTGGTAGTATTCTCATCAAGAAGCTACATCTGTAATTGAAAGTAGTGGAAAAATAATTTGAACAGATTTACTGTCAATTTGGTTTTATCAAAAAAATTAAAAGTTTTTGTTATTTGCAAATCATTTTCATAGTTCAAATTATTGTGCACTGGCATAGTGCTACATTGTTTGTAGGAAATACACAGTGGAAACATAATTCATTCTAGAATGTGGTTATACTGGAATCAAAGCACAAAAAGGAATCCTCAACAACTTTGAAAGAGTTTTGCAAACTTGCATTTCTTTTCAGATTGAATCTGACTGTGTATTTTTAATGAATGTAGTGTTGAACATCTGCAGACTGTTTGCAAGCTGGGATTTTCTGTTTGAATAACTGACTGGAATCAGACTCTATAATCACTGATGCTGTGTCTCCACAGTACCTATTTGCAATATAGTAATATAATAATCATAATAATAGCAATAATAAGATCCCTTCCCAGTTAAAACTCAGTGTTCTGGATAGCATTTCATAGTAGTATAGTGTACTGTATTGTTTATTATGGCTCATATAAGACTGTGAATGGCCTCCAAACCCCACCTGCAGCTGGAAATACGCTTGTTTGCTGAGTTGCTCCCTTCCAGCTTCTTCATTTTAGTAAACAAATCCCAGAATCAACAAGTGTACAAGCAACTTCTGAACCAGAGTTATTGTGTTTTTTCTTCTTCTTTTTTTTTTTTTTTTCCTTAACAGAGTAGATTAAAATGTACAAACCTGTCAGGGGCATTCATTCCATCACCACAAAATGAACTGAGGATACCACTAACTCTATCATGGAACTTACAGAGGAGGCAGAATTGTCACATTCTTCTATCCATTCCTGTCCTTCTTAAATACTTGCATTGATAATGGCTGTTCTAGATTTTAAAACTTTGAATACAACTGTGTGAATGCAGTGCAAAGTACGGCTAGGAGAGCTATTGGTATATAAACCAGCAGGGGTAGGTAATGTACCCACTTAGGTAAGGTGCAGAAAGACCACTTGTGTATATGTAGAGACTGTACAGGTATGAGCATTCTACATGACATGGGAGTAAGCACATTGCAGATCAAGTTTTAAACATTGAGATGTCCAATGTAGACAATTCCTTCATCTCGTACTTGCTTTTCTGGCTTATCTTACTAAGCTGTAGGACTAAAAGGGAATGAAGGATATAAAATCTTTTCATTGCTATGCTTACTGGCTCATTTATGTGAGTGACCTAGTAACTCGATCTGTTTCTGTATTTGCGACTTAGAACTTGGTTCCAAAATACCTGCTTTTTCTAGTGTATGAAGATACATTTTTTTTTTTTTTTTTTTTTTTTTTAATGAGCTCAAAGGCCAGCTATTAAACTGGTTTATTTCCATTTGATACTGTCCTAGAGATTTCAGGATGCCTATTTCTTGAGAATCTGAAAAACTCTTAGCAATCTCGACAGTAATGACCAAGTAAAAATCATAACTCGTAGTTACTTCTCAAGCTCTGATGTGAACGTGCTTGGTGAAGTGTATAAGTGCATCAGTGAAACTTGGTTTGGGAAAGACCAATGGAGCAGTGTTTTCTGATGCTTCAGGGCTTGTGATATGGTGTAGAGATGCTGAAAGTGATGGAAAAGAATGTGGAGAATGATGGCTGTTGAGCTGACTTGCAGCTGTTGTATAGCTCATATTTGACCCCATTCTTGCGTTGGTGTAAAATGAATAAAGCACATCTGTTCTTGTAGGGGAAGATGAGTAATCCTCAGCAGAGTACAGCTCAAGTACAGCACAGTGATCCCTTAATTGGCACTGATTTAGCTGCCTCTGAAACAGAGTGGGATAACAATGTCAGCAGAGCGTCACATCCTAGGCCATTTGCTGTGCTGTGTGTTGAGGCTCATTAGCTCCGACGCAAATCTGCGTCTGTGCGATGCAGGCTGTGTGATGCAGCAATGCCTGCCTGCCTGCTCCTCTGCACCCTGCTCTGCAGCAGTCACTCATGTCTCCATGTGCCCTCTCTTCCGGAAGCTTATTGGTTTCTGCGACCAAGCTCACCATCTACAGACTCATAGTGACTTGTGGGTAGTTGTGGGTGGGTTTTTTTTGTTTGATGTTGCTGTTTTTTCCCCCATTAATGAGGCCTTTTCATTTTGCTGAGAAGAAAACCAGAGGTGAAGTATCCAGGCAGTCATTTAACATTATCTCTGACCTACTAACCTGCTGATTTTTTTTCGTGAGTAAGCTGGGCAAAGATCAAATGCAGTAAAAGTCTGGAGGCCTGCTTGGATTTGTAAGGGTAATGCACAGAGGCACTTGGGAGCAGCAGCTGGCTGGGAGTCCCTGAAATACCACAGCTGGATGCCGACTGCAGCATCGAGCTTGTAGGCTTCATCCTTTGGGGCATTCACAATGAGATTGTCTGGTTTTTGAACCAGGGAGGGCTTTCTACTTTGCCCTTTCATTTTAAGAAGGAATCAGTCAGCACTATGAGCACGGAAACCAGCAGCGATGCTTCTCCCTGGGATTTCATTCTTGCTCCCTCATCATTTTTTTTTCTTTGCTCTGTCTAATAGGAGACTGTGGCTTCTAAGACCCTCATGGGAAAAGCACAGTAGGTAGCTTGTTGTTACTGCCTCTAAAATGCTTGAGAGCTTTAGGCGACACTGGCAGCAGAATATTGCTCAGTGGTATTTATGCAGATGTTTTCCTTAGAAGCTTCTGGTAGCAGTTTCCTTCACTTCACAAGCTGATCTGAAGACTCTCAATTGCATATCAGTTTATACTTTCTCTGCCGAGCTCCTTCAGTCCCTATTCTCTTTTTAATAACCTTCCCCCATCCTGGTGCATTAGTTGCAGTTTGAGTCTTAGAGAAATCAAATTTTCAAGAGCAAACTCCTGCTTCTCACTGATTAGAGTACAGAGTCTGAGGTATAGGTCAGACCATTTGTCCTTCTCACTTGCTGTCCTGCCAACAGCAGCCGAGCACCAGAAACTTAGGAAAAAAAACTGCAGGAGATCTACTCTGAAATACACTGAACCTGGAGAAAGCTTTCTTATGAAGTCCCCACTTCATCCTTTACAGTGCTTATATTCCACGAAAGCTTCCAAATGATTTTGCATGTGTCCATGTCAGTAGTTGGTCAAGTGTGGAAATGCTTTTGCTTTCTGCTCATACATTCTTGATATTACCTGTAATAAGTTGCTTTAACGTTTTCTAATATGGATACCTGGAGGTGCAAATCCTCTGGCTGTAAACACTGTTTATTCCGTGGGTGCAGATATGAGAGTAAACAAAGCCTGCCATTTTAAAGGTTTGCTTTGTACTGTGCGGTTAGGGTATGTCTCATGAGAGGGAATGTTATCTTAGGCTCAAAGCAAGTGTTAAAAAGAGAGACTAATGAAGCTGTTACATTGACGTGAGTGTCAGCTGGAAGCTAAGCAGGGGAATAGCTTTCTGCTGCAGCTGAGAAAAGGGAAGGAAGGACTAAACAACAGCAATCTGCTCCAGTGTCAGCAAAGGAACGTATCTGTGCAGTCTGTTTTGATGAACTAGGAAGTAAAGGAATGATTGTGGCAAAAATTCTATGAAATTCTGGCTTCCTGTTTGCTTGATTGATTGCCTCTTTAACACTTAAAACTTTAGTTTGGCCAGCACTGTGACTGCCTTGCTTGCAGCAAGTTTGGAAAGCTTGGTTTGGGAAACCTTTTTCTTCTTTCTGTCTTACTGTGATTTGTTGGACCGCGTGTTTCAGGAAGAAATTCTTTACTGTGAGTATGTTGATACACTGGAACAGGTTGCCCAGAGAGTTTGTGGATGACCTCTCCCTGGAAGGACTCAAGGCCAGGCTGGATGGGGCTGTGAGCAACCTGGTCTAGAGAGAGGTGTCCCTGCCTGTAGCAGGGGGATGGAACTAGGTGATCTTAAGGGTCCCTTCCAACCCAAACCATTCTATGATTCTCTGTCGCATTTTGTGCAAGTTAGCTCCCTCACGAAGGAATTGCTCTGGAATCACACCAGTTTTTTTCTTTAAATAAAAAATGTGGTTCTAATCCTGTTTTCTTTTTCTTAGACACTATCCTGTTTATTTATAACTTTATTCATCTAACGCATTCTAACAGTTCACATGAATAAAGATGTCAGCTGGTGAGCTGACTGGTGGCTGACCAGATGTAAGCCAGGTGTGGCATTTGAGCTATATCTAATCAGAAATTGTTAGGAAATCAGTAATCAACTTTTTCCATGGGTGTGCAGGTAATAACACTGATTAATTAGCCTCTTTCTAATAGGAACTATACTGTTCAAATAGTGGACATTTTAAGATGGAGAATATAACTTGAATGACAAAATGTGCAAAAGTGATATTTCATAGTCATAAATATCTGACCTTTTTGTATTCTGGAAGGGATTTGATTAACTCCACAGTTAAATATTTTACATTATTTTCATTTTAATATAAACAATATGCTCTTATGTGTTCTGTAGATCTTAGCCATCTTTATCGTCTTTGTCCAAGTTTGCATATGTCAGAGTACTTGGATTTTGCAGCTTCTCTCTTAAGCAGCAAAAATCATCTCTTTGCCAATTCACATTCTTTGCCTATGTATGATCTGCCGCTTCCCATCTGCGTCTCTGCTGGCTAGGTGGTTAATCACTTTGATCCCTGGCTGTGGCCTTGATCTTTCTCAGATGGGAGTCCTCAAATCGTAATAGTATTCTAATTGATTCAGCCCTTTTATTTTGATTTCTCTATTTACAATTAAAATTTGCTTTTTTTTTTTTTTCCCCCCTAATTCCCATGTTTTACCCAGAGGTTGGTGTGCCCAGAATAGGGCTGGAATCCTTCTAGCTGTGAGTTGGGACGTTATTAACAAATAGCCACCTCCACCAATTTATCTTCTCTGGCTGAAGTGCTTGTTCTGCCTGTGGCTTTGTCAGAGGTTAGCTGTGCAAAAATATTTGGATGCTACTAACACAGCCAGCTTTTCATTTTCTTTCTTTTTTTTTTTTTTTTTTAAATTTTTATATTTTTCCGTAGATTTGGAGAGGTTTTTAAAAAGTTTTTTTTTAAAGTGAATTTTAGTAGATATCCATATGAGAAAAAGAATGATTTCTTTCCCTATTTCATGATTTATAGATTTTGCTTTTACTGGGCAAATGCTGTGTCTCTGCTCTGACAAGTTTTTAGCCTGGAGAACCTCTTGCTGTTAATATGGTTGCTGCTGTTATTGATGTTAACTGTTTTTGCTTTTGTTGTGGATTTTATACCAATCAGAGCACAAAAAATTTCTCCCTCTAAATGGGCCAGTTTTTGGGAAAGTGTTGTGGGCTGACTCCAGCACAATGTAGAGACCTGTTGAAGAAGTGCTGACTTTTCTCAGAGCCAACAAATTTCAAAGGGTAGAGTACTTTACGGTACTAATCTGTTTACTTTGCAAACAGATTTTCCATGAAGTTTTGCTTTAGCTCACAAAATAATTCTCTGTATTCCTTTAGCTCATTTCTGTTACTATTAGCTACGCATTGAGTAAGTGCATTTTCTTAGGGCTGTCATGTTTTGTTTACCACAGATTATTATTATACTGATTGGGGTTTGCTGTAAATATATGATGAGTATGGTGAAGTTTATCTTCACCAGGCTTCCAGTGAGGTTTTGGCTCAATTAATGAGGAACATGAAAGTATTGACATGCCTTTGCCATAATCTTCCTGTTGTTGCTGACAGTCTTGCCTCTACTCCACTTTCTTTGCAGTCTTTGGACAATTGCTGTATGTTTCTTAGCGGCTATTTTGTGGGGGACTACTTATATGGAAACTCTTTAAGTAATTCTTTTAAGTGAGTAAGAAAATATCCTTTCCCCTTAAAGCTAAATAGTCTCAGAACAGTAGCCACTTAACAAAAGATGTTATGAGTGTGGAATGGTTGCTCTTAGACATGAATGAACTTAGGGAACCTCTCTTTAGACAGAGTAACAGTCATCCCTTGCTCTTATTTATGTAACTAGATTAGCACAGTAGAGCCTTTCTGTCATGTTGATGGCCTTCAGACAATGCCAAAATATAAATCATCAGTTATAATAGTTGCAGATTATAATTTCAGATGGAATTGCAGTCTCTAGACGTGTGAAATGGGTTATACTGTATAGTTTGTTGAATGTTGTAGGTCACTTTTTAGCACTTTTACTAAACTTGTATGCTTTTCTAACTCTGTTATTTTTTTATCCAAAGGCAGATGAAAAATTATTTATGAATGATGTATGATGTCAACTGTTTGAGTATAAAATAGCCAATGAAAAATTCTCTGAATAAGAAAATTCTTTTAAATTCCAATCCCAGTCAGTGCAAAGGATGTGGGAACTGGTGTAAAGCTTTGGAATATGTCTACTGGAAAAGGCTTTCTGGGAGGAAAAAGCCATTCTCCCATCACCAGACACTAACATGTCAAAGCTGTTCGAGCAGAGAAGCTGGACTGCCTAGATACTACCTGTTTGGTTGATGCATTTACTCCACTTGTGGCTGAAAGCTTACTCTGTGATGAAACGAGTGCTGATAGATATGTAGGAAGAGTCAAGGCTGAATGACTGTGTGAAAGGGTGGGATAGTGGCAGTCTTGGTTGAATTAAATGGCTCTGAAATGGCACCTGTAATTACATTTGCTACACATTAGTTGTTAACATGTTCGCTTTCTGTCTCTGAGCCATTTCAGCAGTATGATACAGATCCTGAGTGCTCTAAATTAATGTAATGACACTATGGTCAGTGATATAGTCAGTATTTTATTTTATGCCAGTTGAGCATTGCTTGGATTTATATACGAGTGCAGCTCATTAACTTCTGAAAGTATTTTATGATCTCTTCTCAAGTTAGAAATTGTAGCATGTCTGCATGACAGTTTTGCCTTCTAGGGGAATATATTGTTGCACCTTTGGCTCCAGCAGTCAGCAAACAGTGGTATTTGTTCTGTTCAGATGAGAAATTGATGAGGTAACTAGATGCTTCTCCCATATGCTTGTTTATTTGGAAAGGAGATGCACAAGAGTCCTTTTTACTATGAAAATACCTGACAGTTTCTTTGCTTAATTGTCCTCATTTTCTCACTGGCAGCTGAGCTATTTCAGAAGTTTCTTTTGCTTCTTTCTCTTTCAGGGTCACATTTGCTCTAAGCCTCTTTCCTTTTGTCCTGCAGCAATGTTCAGGGACCTCTGTGTTTGCATTTAGTTTCCAGAGAAACCTCGTTACTACTATAACCCCATCCATGACTGCTTCCCTCCTACAAACATTATTTTTAGTGATCAGTTCTGTTATTTCAACTGGCTTATTAAGCCATTTAAAGCTGCCTTGAATGAGGATGCAGAGATAGAGTTTGTTTACTTCAAAAAGATTGCACCCAATCTCCAGCAAAATGGTGTTTCCTTAGAAAGCAATGGGTTATGGTTTCCACCTAGCTTTAAAAAATAAAATTAAAAAATCATAGAGGTAATATACTTATAACCACAAATATTTTATCTGAGAAGGCTCAGAGTAGTTATGTGCGTGTCTACTTTGAGTTTGGAGGAAAATCTCCTTATAAAGATGATCTGTCCCTTTGGTATTCAGTGAATACATTTCATTACTGTACAGTCTCTTTTGGGTGTTGTCCATGATGAATAATGAATGGGAGATTGAAATAAGGCATTTTTTCTGTCATTTTTTTTTCCATTATCAAGTTTAAATATGTTCACTACAAGAGATTCGATATTTCACTACAGCTACTTCTCTCATTTTCTCCTCTCCATTTTCTTCTTCCTTGCTCCATTGTAAAATTTATTGCATTTGAGCACACAGAACTCATGGAGTTATGCACGCAAGTGAAATAACTCATACTCTTTCTTAGTGGAGCTTGGCTTGTAGCTTATTTACTTATGTAGAGAATATGACATCAATGTGTTAATTCTTCTGAATTTATCAGATTTTAAAGCTCGCTTGAGATGCAATGCTAAGTTTGCAGAAGTGACCCGGTGAAGGAGATAGCAGGGAAAACAGGGAAATCTATTATATTAAATGTATAAATGTGAACATTTATCTCTGTAACATTAATAAAAACAAAACCTGTACCTGAAGTACAATCAGTGAGCAAAATAAGGGATCCCAAATTAGCAAGTAATAAAGGCATTTAAGTACAGAGTAATTACACGTTTGCAGCTCTCACTTGCTACAGGAGTACTGCAGATCTTCAAGTAAAGAGTATAAGACTATTTCCTCCCCCTTTATAAAATTAGTAAGCTGCTGCTCTATTGAAATGTTAGAACCTGCTGAAATACTTTAGTGCCTGCTTAAGGTTAAAGACACATTTAAAATTTAACATATGAGTAAGTACTTTCCTGAACTGAGATTTTTTAAATCATTGTGAGTTAGACCCCAGATGTACAAGTGCTGGGCTGAGCCTGTGGGTATAGCCACACAGATGATGAGAGTGAGTCTGGAGAGGCCTTCCAAGAAGCTGTGCTTTATGTGTAGTCCACTAGCTTTGAGGAAGAGATTAAAGAACAAACATTATTCCCAGGATGGTATTGCTGATACCAGCTGATGTGCAGAAACATCTGTTTTGTAATGTGAGAGCACTCTGAACTGCTTAAAACACCTGACAAAGTTACTTTTAATTCTGTTTGAAGTTAGTGGGAGGGGAAACTATCCTTAATTGTGGATTTCTGTGTTGATACTACGTTACCTAATCTATGTTTGTCTGAGAAAACAAAATCTAAGGTTGTCATCTGACTTCTGGTCAATTTCTGTACTTTCATTTCTTCTCAGTCCATTCAGAGCAAAGATAGAAGAATGGGAGAATTATATACGACAGCTAAATAAGTTCCATCCTTGGAACATCAGCCACATTCACTTGGAAAGTTTCTGTAATGTTGCCAAGTTAAAGGAGAGAGAGTGAAATTTAGATCACTTGTGGTCCCATAGCCCTACGTGGTGTGATGTAGGCAAAAGCTCTGTGGGTGAGAGTACTTTGGGAAGTGTTTTGGTGTAGTCTGTTGTGTGGGAATGTCTATGGTATCAGATGGTGTGAACTGAGGAATGGGATTATAGATGCTTTTTCTCCCCTTCCTGGCATCAAAGCCAGTTCTGTTGTTCCTGATGCTGTGGCAGAGACAAATGAATGGCCTTTACTTTGTAAAGTTTATGTCAGGATGCTTACAAGCAGCAGAGAGCTATTTTCCTCATATAATGTGTGATATAAACATAAGATCCAGTCAGTGATTGTGTTTCCCATGATCTGGTCATGACCAGAGAACTGGCACACAAACGTTCACACACACACACACACACAAGATTGTTGAAGTTGGCAGGGACCTCTGGAGGCCATCAGATCCAACCATCTTGCCCAAGCAGAGTCACTTAGAGTGTATCGTGCAGGATCCACTCATTTAACCCACATTTCCTGATCTTATCTATGAGGATGTTAGGGAGGATGATGTCAAAAGCCTCACTGACGTCAATATAGGCAGTTTCCACTGCTCTCCCCTCATCTTCCCAGGTGGTCATTCCATCATAGAAGGCTATCAGGTTGATTAAGCATGTCTTCCCCTTGGTGAATCTATGCTGACTACTCCTGATCACCTTATTTTCCTCCACATGCTTAGGGATGTCATCCAAAGAGAGCTGTTGTATCACATTTCCAGGGATGGAGGTAAGGCTGGCTGGCCTTCAATTTCCTCCTCCTTGCCCTTTTTGAAGACTGGAGTGACGCTGGCTTCCTTCCAGTCATTGGGTATCTCTAGTCTTCTCCATTACCTTTCAGAGGTAATGCAGAGTGGCCTAGCAGTAACATCCACCAGCTCCTGCAGCACTCCTGAATGCATCCCATTGGTGTCCATGGACTTGTGGGTGTCAAGTTTGCCTAAATGATCTTTGGCATTCTGGCATTTCAGAGGTGTGTTTTTTTCTTTTTTTTTTTTTTCCTCCTTTCCCATGCATAAGGACTACTGAAGTGGTGATCTGAAAACATGAACTGGAAACAGGGCATCTGCTGTTGGTGAAAGTTGTCTTGGAGAAAGCATCCATACCCCAGGGATTGAGTTGGTCATGCCTTGTCTCCTCCAGATTTAAAACCTCAGTAGTTAAAGGGAGTCATTCCATTGAGTTCAACAGGTGTTGTGTTAGGTCATTAGAGCCCAATGAGCCGTCTGTTCTCACAAGCCTTCCGTTGTTAAAACAGAGGTGCATTTTGTTCCCTTGGAGCAGTGTTTCTCATTGACTGAGCTATAACTCCCCCCCAGGGCATCAGTGAAGGCAGCTATGGCAATTGGAGCTTTAAATCATGGAAAAGATGGATTAAAAATTTAAAGAAAACATGAATTTCAGAATTATTTCAGGGTTTGTAGATCTTGAAAACTGAATCTAGAAACTCTTGGAGCAACTAATATGTGGGATTATTATGATCAGTAAACTTGTACACTGTGTTATGGCAGGGATGTAACAATGGTCATCACTATGTAAATTCTACGTGAGGATGCTTACAAGCAGCAGAGGGCTGTTTTTCCTCATGGCACAATTTTCTCACTGTTGAAATAAATTTAAAAAAAAAACAAAAAAACAACCAATTCATCTTGAAATCAAGCAAGGTGCCCCTCCACTAAGGAGATAATAAGTGAAAGAGTGAAAGTTTTTCAGAAGGAATGCACACAAAACAAAAATTTGGCATAGAGAATGATGTCTTTAAGAGCAGGTTTTAAATGTAAAAGTGGATATTTAATTCAAAATAAGCAGTAGGCTCTGGTGTGTGGCATGCTTCAGGCCTGCAAGCATCTTCCTATAACATCCTGATTTCTGCCAAGCTTCCTTAATTCCCTGGGGGAGCAGATTCAGGCTTTTGGCACCTCTAGCAAAGGTTGGTTGTGTCTTCCCCTCATGCCAGAGGGGAAACATACCAGAGGGAAAACATGTGTACATTCTGTTTGATCATCCTTCATCTTTGGTGATTCCTACAAAGGCAGGAGGTTGAACAACAGTCCCTTTTCAATTAGATATCTGTAAATAATACATTTTGATTCTCTATTTGCGTGGCTAAAATGCAGAATGTATTCCATGTTGAAAAAAGCCTTCAGTTTGACCCAAAATATTTCACAGAATGGGGAAAAAATGATTTTTTTTTCTTACCATTCTTTATCCCTTTCATCCTTTTCTTTTTTAACAAACTTCAATTGTAATGAAAAAGAAGCAGAATTGCATTTTTAAAATGTCAAAATAGAACAGTTCCACTTCATCTTAACACCTTCCTCTGTTTGTTATGTACTGAAGTTATCACTAGTCTTTGGTACATTGGAAACATTTTTAGTGAACACGCTATTCACCAGAATAATTTTCATTGCTATTACAATTTGTACTTGTCAGAATTTGTCCATTGTACCTTGTATATAGTTACTAATTCATATTTTCTTTGAAACTCTATGAAGTAATAAGACAAGAACAAGTTTTTTATGTGCTGACTTCCTTGTTGATGAATAATTTTTGCAGCAGACAGGAAGATTTTTCTCTTACACGGTATTTAATAGCCTACCTTTGGTTAGATATGGTTTGTTTTAAATCTGTTACATGTTTCTTAGCATATATCACAACAACCCATCACTCTGGGGAACAGCTCTTGACGAAATTTATCTAATTTGATGACCTGACATTACAGATATTTTTAAACTGCTTTGATATATTTTAAGTATCAAATGTTGAAATATTAAAAGACACTGTGTAAACTGTCATAATATATAGAAATTATTTCTGAAACTGAAGTTTTTGTACAACAAATACTTTCGAATAAAAATAGAGGTGGAGACTATTGAGTACTTACAACAGGTATATGAAATTTGCCATACAAGTTTGGGGAATGTTTTATGTTTTAACTGATAATACTGCCAAAGTCATTCAAAGAACCTGAGTTAGGTAACTGATGTTTTAAAATTAATCTTCAAGAATGATTTTTCCGTGGTGGTATCTGATTGTGTCTATTGTCATTATCTAAAGTTCCAATGAAACTAGCCCAGAGTTTCTTGAAAGGAAACTAGGGGAAGCAGTGCTGTTTTGGTCATGCAAAAAAGAAGGAGAAAATATGCAGTGCAGCAATTTCATTTATATACTCTTAACTTCTTCCTCTGCTATTCACAAAAGTGAAAATGTGTCACGTCTTCCATCCAGGGCTGCACTGCTTAAAAACAACATATAATTGCCAGAAGGAGCATAGTGCTGAAGATGCAAACCTAGTTATTCAAACTGGTGTTAGGAAGGGGAAACTGTGGTTCCATTTAAGAGATTTATAAGGGGGTTGGATTTTGTTTGTAATAGTCACAAGTTCAGTTAAAAAATTGCTAATGGTGGCAAATATAGGGGGAGAGGAGCTAAGAAAAAGCAGAATTTACTTTTTACAAACTTTGGTTTGTCCATGTATTCACACTATCATGATAATATAATTACTAGGGTGGTCCCCCATAAAATCTTTCCTTTATTTACCTCATTCAGACACAGGAGGAGCAATGCAGCATCAGGACAGCACCACTATGTAGTGAATATGCCTGTTGCATCAGTGGTCCCCACCTTACTCATCACCACCCTTGGAAGGAGCTTGGTGCAGGCTGTCAGATGGTCCTGAGGCTGAGTACTGTCTTTGAATTTCCTCACTGTCTCTGCCTCTGAGCAAATTATATAAACTGACACAGTCTCATTTAGTCACAAATCATGTGTTATTAATTCTCTTAATACCTGAACTAAGACACCCGTGACCAAACTCAGAGCTGTGTAGGGTTCACTACTGCATTAAGATGTAATGAGAACAGTGCTTTAAGTGCATGCAGTAAAAATGTTAAGTATACTTGACATGGTGAGGTGTCAAGATAGGTACACAGAATAACTGTCTTCCTTTGTTCTCCACTTTCTTACATGAAAGTAATAATATCACTTAATCTTGTGAAGCTTGTGGAAAAGAGTTTCAGTAATATTTGCAAAGCTGTAGCATACTCAGAGGTTACCATATAAAAAGGGTAATAAAGAAAATCAAATAACTATTCTTGAAAGAGCCAAATGTCATGTAGTAGAAGACATGTGATGATGTAATCAAGGACTGCAAGGGTATGCAAGAGGAAAAGAGTTGTGTGAGTTGTCTTACAATGAATCATTATAAACTTTTAAAAATCCTTAACTTTGCAGCTGTAGCTTTCTACAGTTGTGTTTTGTAGTTATTAATAACATGAAGAATTATTCCTAACATTGCCAATACAGTTCCGAGCTCCAGAAAACTGTGAACACTGATCTTGTACCACTGTGTAGACATTCATTATGGTACACAGCCAGACATAAGCAAGTAATTATACTGATTTTGGTGGAAGACAAGACATGAACTGGATGTGAGTACATTTGACATAGGCAGCTAATTTGTATCTTTGTCTTAGGTCTCTACCAAAATGGTCTTCCAAAGGGAGTGACTAAATTTCTATTATAGGTTAGGAAGATAAAAGGATGCCTTTGAAGCATTCAAGAAGAGACTTTATTAGTTTAGTTTGGATGACCACCCTTACTGTGAAGGAATCTTTGCAAGTCTTTTAGGGCACCTTTCTCTCTCTACTCTCAGAGTGAACATGTACTCATTGGTAGGAAAAATAGAGCATGCATCCAAAGCACTAGCTCAGGTTGTAAAGCAGATTAGACTTCTTTGTATCAAGTTTTAAACGGTGTTCAGATTTACATGTGTAAGAATGTGTGTGAGATCTGGTTAAGGGAGCAAAAATATAGGAGAAAGCTGAAGAACTCAGAAAATAACATTATTTCTAAGTGAATATCAATGCTGTGAACCCCTTCTTTTTGAGTGGTCCTTATGCGCTTACTTGTGCCATTGCAGTATTTGATGAATTATGCAGCTAGTCCAGAAGCCCCTTTATCTTTCCTAGCAGGACACATACTACTTTTATATTTAGGTCTGACCCTGCAGAAAAATTTCTTCTTATTTATTATTTAAATTAATATAAAATCAAATTCTTAGCATAATGATCAAACAGCCTGTGGGAAAATATGTAATAATTATGCATTGTTGTTCAGTCCAACATACTTATAAAGTAATGCAGCTTATCTGCCTTCTGAAGTGAAAGCAGTAAACAAACAAACAAAAAATGCTAAACACAAATCTCATGTCTTAATCTTCATTCTGTTTTATCTGCTGGAGCTTCTTGTTAGAGCACTGTCTGAACATTCTACAGTCTGTATTGCTTAATGCTCCAGAATGTCTGCATTCCCTCTGCTAACCAAGGGGTAGTTTTCTGACTACAGGTTCCTTCATATGTGTTATGTTCTGAGACTGTTTAGGTGGAAGGCAGAAGCAGACCCAGCTCCTAGTAGAGTGAGTGCCCTTCTGGCATGACTATCCCTACTGCCTGGTTACTTTTCACTCCTTCGTTTCCTTTCACACCCTTTCTGCACAGAATTTTGAATTATTTTCAGGGTAGTGCCACCCATCAGATGTGTTAAATGAAGACTACGCCATCATGCAGCCACTGTTGTTCAGAAAAACCTGTAAAGAGATGCTTAGGGTATATTTTTGGGATATGCAATATTGAATTTTTTAAAGAAAAGTGAGAGAATTTAAAATCAGGTCTCTCCTGGTTTAGACAAATAAGCTAGTAACTATCCTGTGAAGGAGCCAAAGAGGATGTGTTGTACAGGAAAGTGTCAGCATTAACTGCATTTCGTGCGGAGCTTTCCTGGCATTAGAAGATAGCTGGCATGCCTTGGGAACGCCCGTGAGAGACCTGGGCAAAGACACAGATAATTTCTGAGCTATGTTCAAGCTTAGGTGTGATCTCTGTGTTCAGCAGTGCAGCACTGTCAGTCTGGAGCTGTGCTAGGCAGGTGGAGAGGCACCAGGGAAACTTTACAGGAAAAATAAAACTATGCTCAACATTAAGTAGGTAGAAAATGAAAATTTGCAGCATTGTGTTATTTGAGTTTTGGTACCTGGCTCCAATCTTAAACATCTTTAGATGCCTTTTCTGCACTTGCCAGAAGACACACATTGTAATGCAGTATGGTGAACTTTGATTTTTCTTGTATGTCCTTATTTTTTTGTTTCCCTTCTGTTGTCCAATTTTTTCATAATGGACACATTTGGCCACTGTCAAATGGAATGATTTTTTGCATACTTGGTTGACTGAGTCTTCTTTTTCTAATACACTGATACAGTCAACTGTGCCAGTAAAACAATTATGCAAAATTGTGTATAAAGGTTTAATGATACAAGACAGTGTTCATCACAAATATAATTGCAGTTCTTACCATCTTTTCATAAACTAAGGGTTTCAAGAAGTTTTAATTTGTAACTGTGGTTAATCTCTGGTTTTAGAAAATATACTTAATTTAGCAGACAGAGAATGAGAGAATGTCTAAAATAAAGCCACTGTAAGCTTTGGTAGGAAGCAATAAATGGAAGTAGTGACTTGGAGGAGTTCTGGTGATGTTTTATGTGCTTTCAGGTGGTGATTATGAGAAGTCTGCATTATTACATGTCTCATTAAGTTACACAGTGTTATCCATTTTACCTTACAAATTGTAACTATGTATGGCTGATTGTGCACTGGCTCTGTAATGTGATACAAAGATATAAATATAATGATGGAGATAGTTAGCAGCAAAGAATGAATACCCCCCAGAAAGAGAGAATGGATTAAAGCAGAATTGACAGGTACAGTGTATTGAGGTTTGACGTCTGATTTCTGCTTGGGTAACTGAACTGGTTCAGAAAATGAGCAGTAAAGCACTGTTTAGTAATGCTTTTACTGAAGCTGAAAATCCCATGGGTTTTTCTTGGTCCAGAATAGAGCATTTAGATATATTTCAAAACTGATATTTCCACTTCATGTTTGCACTGGTATTTTCTGATTTCTGCCCTGCTGCTTTCCTTGGAACCCTGGGTGGGATTTAATCCTGCCACGGGAAGTAATGGAGATTTGTATAACTATTAGAACTGTCATTTTGTAGAGTCTCATTTTTGTCTGGTCATTATGAACTGCAGGGAGAGGCCTTCTGCCCCAGCCACCACAGACAGAGCACACTTCTCCCCATCCCTGCTGAGACTGTCAGGCTGTGTGTGAGGGAGGAGTATCGAAAGTGGCCCTCCTTTCTGAGCCTTTGTGGTTAACAGTTGTCATAAGCTGAATGTTGTCTTTGCCATAAGAAATCATTAAAAACCAGAAAGACTGGGAATAATGGATAGCTTCATGATGCTTTGTGTTACCTTGTTCATTGAACATGAGCTGGTCAGCACATTTGGTGCTCCATGTAGTCAGATGTGTGAGCAGTTCTGTACTGAACGCAGCAGCTTGTATAAACAGCTTTAACTTACTGCTCTCTGAAAGCAGAGACCTGAAGCAGTCATGTAAGATTGGGGAATGTTAATTGTTTGTGTACATGAATGAGCTTATAAATAGTTGTTTATGCAGTCTTATGTACCTCATCGAGGGTAGCTGTGTCACTGCCAGAGACAAGAAAGGAGAATGATTTCTTTTTCTTCACAATCTGCTAATACTTTCAGAGTTTGATATAATGTGCCTTTAACAAACCGTGAACTTCTCTCCTACTGAGCCTCTGCATCTTGCCTACATTCAGTGTAGGCAGAGAACCATTATACTAATCCACTCTACCATCATATCTCTAGCAAACACATGTGTTTTCTTTAAGTATTTTGATGCAAGCAGTGTTAATTCTTTTATTTGGCAACATAAACAAGCAGGAGATTTTGACTTCTCAACTTTTTAACCTTACTTGTGTATGTTATGATTATCAGCTGCAGGAAAGTTTGACAAATGTATGACAGTAACATTTGGAGACAGATGAATTAACCTGCCACCTCACAACAACCTTAGAATAGTTCACCTCTGCAGGTAGCTTAGCTTTCCTATGTAGGCACTGAAATGATCAGTCTTTCACTTTGTTCTTTAACAGGTACGATTGTACGCAAGGCCTGATGCAATCCGAAGAGGATCAGGAGACTATGCCCTAAATATTACAAGAAGACTCATTGAATTTTATGAAGATTATTTTAAAGTGCCCTATTCTCTGCCAAAATTAGGTAAGATTTTCCCTGGAATGTGAAGTTCACGCAGAGCCGAGGAAAATGCCTGCTTGTTTAAAGGAAATTCATGACTGGAATGCACTAGACTTCAAAGTAAGGAATATTTAGGCTAACTTAGAAGGGTAAGTGAGGAATGTTTTTCTCTTTCCTGGAGAGGAAAGGAAGTCAAATTGTCCCCTCTACAGTCTTGCACTGAAAAGAGCAGGAAGCAGACAGCACTTGGACTTGTTAGGCAGTGAAACACTGGGAAGAGAAGTTGGCAGCTTTCACTGGTTAGTTTCTTTTTTTTCTTTTTTTTTTGAATGCTGTTTATTTTGAGCCTTACTTTCATTAGGAAGCCACTGAGAAGTGTTTATTCTGTAATATTTATATCTTGATGTCTTTGCTTTAGATAGGGAACAGAATTGAGAGTATTTGTAGAAAATGGGATCCTCTAACTGTGTAAAGAAGTATCTGGTATGCTTGTTAAACATTTTTGATGGTTAACATATGTTTGTGTTGTAGCTTGCTGAAATAATTGGTGTAAACTGGTTTTTGCAGCTCAAGTTACCTAAAGTAGAAGTCGTCAATCTCCTTATTTTTGAAATAGTTTCCTCTCTTCCTCCCTTTCACCACAATCATTTATTCCCTGATACAGTTGAATATTTTATGCTGTATTATTAGACCTTCCCTACTTAGGGGCATGTTTGATCAAGATCCAGGAAAGCCTATTGCTCAACAGCAGGAAGGAAACTTGTATTTGATCAGAAGTGTTAGAGTTGGAACCACAGGTGATTCTCCCAGGAGCTCAGGGTCTATTTCATTAAATCCTTTGCCTGCTGAGTAGTGTTATTAGACTTACAACTAACGATGCAGGAGATAGATAAAGTAATTGATGTTGCTAGATGAGGGTGTTGCATGAATTTTTTATAGAGATTCTTTGGCATTTGTTTCTTGTTCTCTTTAAATGATGGGTTACAGGCAGTGTTCTCCTGGTGGTATATGCAAACAGATTTAAACATGGCATGTGTGTTAGATTTACCATGTATCCTTTGATGCACGGTTTCAGGATGTAGTGGTGACTTCGTACTGTAAGTTACAGACTTAATGGTACCGAAAATTTAGAAGGAAAAGTATAATCAAAAACTTTTCTCTGAATATAAATGAAGAGCAGTGGGACTCCGATCATTACTTCAGATAGTTTACTGTGGACGCCAGGTAACAGCAGGCAGTAGTGGCTGTTTCTGTTACAGAATATCTTTCACAATAGCAACATATGTCCTTTCAACTCAACGTGATTTATAGGTTATCATTATGCTGTTGCATTTCTTTTAAAACTATCTTTTTGGAAATGAGTATGTTCAAGTTTGGATCTCTTTGCAACAGAACGGGGGAGTAGTAATCGCAAGTGAATATATATTTTTTCCATCAAATGTTCATAGTAAAATTGTGTTAATAGGAAGTACTGCTTAAAAATTTGAGCTATCCTATAGTGTCACTACATAATAGTTGGCAAAATTTATTATGCTATAATAGAGTTAAATTTATTTAGTGAAAAGGAATGTAATGTAAAATACAGAAAATTTTAACACACTCTCAGTGATGTCAATATTTTTGAAAATTTGAATTGAATGTGAAGTACTTTGTTCTCACTTCAAGAGAATGCTAAGATCACGAAGCTTAAGAATATACTATTGCCCATAACACAATTGAGTGCTGATATTTAATTACTTATTTTTACTCGAAAATGGAAGATTGAGACAATAGTATGGCAGATGAATAGAAGATAAAAATACTGCAGTATTTCTACAATAGAGATTTTACAGTAGTATTAAGTAATTTTTAGAAGTCTATCTGAGGGGTCAAACGAGAGACAAAAAAAAAGCATTGTCTACAGCTGTTGAGGGAGTGCTCATTGTGAGAATGCTTTGGTACAGAAAACATGCCTGTACTTCCTGAAGCAAAGAACTTCAGGAATGTTGCCTGGTATACTTCTGTCACCATTGCAAAGCATTGTGTACTTCATTAAGGTTTCCGTCTACAGGCCATATCTGAGGGCATTTAGGCTTTGGAAATGTTGCTTTATCAGAGGGACCTGTGTTCATTTATAAATTTGTGTCGTTGACGTCCCTGTCCACAGACCTTTGGCATATAAAGTTATTGCTCGTCATCTGAGATTGTAGTAAACTAGCTAGGATTCTGTAGAGGAACCATTTTGTCCTGACAGTTTTGACTACTTCCCTGTCAGGCTTTTTTGCTATACTTATTTGCTGTCAGATATTTGTGGTTGCTGTTGCCTGTTGTGGGCTTCTCTGAGATATTAGCAGTGTTTATGGTTATCAGAAACTGTGGAGAATCTGGGGGAACCATTTTGTCACCCAGTAACAAACATTTTTAGGACTTACTCTGACTTCTCTGAACTCTGCTGACTTCTGAATATGCTGGGACAGTAGATTTGTTTGCCAATTGAATTGAATTCTGGTAATGAATGTGAAATGGGGATTTTTCTCATTTGAATAACCAATTTCCACATTTAAAAGTTCTGCTTAACTTGTAGATATGCAGTTTTCTTCCATATCATACTCTGAACTTGGAGCTGATCATGTAGGGTTTTAAACTAATAGCTCTTGAATTATTTTTCAGAAATGAAATTCATACAAGTCTTTAAAAAAAAACAAACAGATTTTTCCAATATAATATCATTATAAACAGTAGTTAAAATGGGAGGTGAACAAGGCATTGGATTTTACTTAATTCTGAAAAGATATGCTGTAGGGTTTTAATTGTGTTTCTATGGATATTGAATATAAAATATGTTTCTGTATTTGTGCCACATATTTAGTTTTAATCCAGTTTGCAGTACACAAAACATTTTCTTTGTATATGCAGAGCTTTTTCTTGCAGGGATCTTTGAGTCTGGAATAGTTTTCCTGTGGGGAATGATTAGGTAAGCAAAAGCTTTTCATGCTTGGACAGTTGTGACTCTTTAAGCTGTGAATGATATGGGGTGGAGGGGCTGACTGTGTCTTCCAGGGAAGAATAAAGGGCCATGCTGCGGGGTTGGCAAGAGGCAGGTGCAGAGAGCACAAAAAGATTGCAGTTACTGAGGCAGGTGGTAGATTTGTGAAACTTGTCAAAAGAGATTGTAGATGCAATCCATAGGTCCAAAGGAAAATGTAAACAAATACATAGGTTGCTCCAAAAGTAATGCCTCCTATTTATTTCAATGGAAACTACAACAGGTGCGAAGAGCACAATAACTCTATTTGATAGAGCAAATTCTCAGCTATAAAACACTATTTTTGAACATGGCCACCACCATTAGCTATGCTTTTTTGCCAGCAGTGAACAAGAGCCTATGTGCCACACTGGTAAAAATCTGCATGACCATCTATCTGCATGGCTCCTCTTTCATGTCGCTATCACCACTGCTGTAACACACCACCCACCGCCTCACTGTGCTCACATCCACTGTTTGGTCTCCACAGACATTCAGTAAGCATCAGTGAATGTCAGTGGTTGTTATTTTTTCCACTTGGAGGAATTCAGCGGCACACCTTTGCTTCCTATGCACTTCCATGTCAGATGCCATTCTGCTGACTGCTCCTCTGCTGCCATCTGTCTCACAGCAACAAAGTGAAATGGAATATTGGTGGGAAGGTTCAGCCTCAACTGCCATACTTCCAACATCCACCTCTGACGTCATGGGCCAACATAATAACATAGGAGGCATTACTTTTGGAGCAGCCCTGGTAAGAGTCCTGACAAGTGGAAGGGTGAACAGTTGGTGAATCAAGTTTTAGATATAGAAAAAGGGTAGAAGAAGGTGAATACTTTTGCTGTGTTGTCTTGAGGGTTGTAGAGATGAATCAATATTTAATCTATAAATGCTATAATGTGGTGAATTAAAATATATCTTAAAAAATGATATATTTTTCAGGGGTTGAGGAAATCTTTTTCTCTGCAGAATTACTTCATGGCAACTTTAAGGTTATTTAGGATAATTTAATGTCTTTTTTTTTTTTTTACTGCTTCAAATAAATGGTACTAATTACCTTGTTTGTGCAAGAATGATATGGTCTTGTTTTCATTATACAGCACAAAACACTTTGAAGTTTTGAATGCAGTCTCAGAAAATGTTTTTCCAAGAAGTTCAGTGAGTATGCTGCACAATGGAAGACAAGATTGGGCCATTAACGTTTACTCTTAGAATATTTTTGAACAGCACAGTTCAGATTTTGAAGTGTATTATAGAGGAGTTTATACTATTTCCTACATGTAAGAAATTGGTCAACCATGTAAGGAAGAGGCTTAAAGGAGAACTGTTCTGATTTTTAAAGGACACTCGTGTATATCTGTTCTGTTTCCTGGCTGTTGACAGTGAATATATTGGTGAGAGAAAGTGATGTTGCCTCTTGTAGTGTGATGCATTGGAGGTCCAGAATAAAATGTTGGGATGCTGCTGTATGGTGGCCAAGTGATTTGCTAATCGTTTTTATTTGATTGCTTTACTATTACCTCGACTCTGACATTTTCCCAATCTGTTCATTGGAATATTACTTTCTGGCCTGCTATCCCCTTCATCTGCACTCTTTTTTGCTGTTACTGCTTTCTGACTTTCCTTTAGTTGTCCTTCCTCCTGTCTCTTGCTCCTTTTTGGATGAACCTAACTCCATGTTCTTGCCTGCATTCCTTGTGTTAGTTCTATCGAGTTTCCTACCCTTGTCCCTGGTCTTTGTCCCTAAAAAGGTAGCCTCTTCCTGCCACCTGTCCAACTCTGATGTGGAATTGCTGTATTACACCAAGTAAGATTTTTCTCATTTTTCTTTTTCTATCTATAAAATGAAAACAGCAAGCAATACTTTTCTGGTCTTGTTTTAACAGTAGTAGAAAATAATCGTCAGTTATTTCTTCGGTTCCCTTTTGATTGAGAGGTTGCCAACCTGAAAATTTACGAGATGCTGGTCTGATCTAACCTCCAGCCAAGGGCTTCTAGAGTTTCATGGCATTCTTATGAGATCAGGGTTACAGTTTCTATCTGAGCTGCACATAATCTTTTTGAAATATTTCCAGTCTTTCAGTGAGAGACAATCCATCACAACCCTGTAGGAGAAAGGGAAAGGAACACTAAACTTAATAAAGTCTGAATGAGTGGTGAATTTTACAGTGTTTCGAATCTTGAAGGGAGAAGTGCAAGAAGAGCAATGCCCTGGAAGTGGGGCAATTGACATCTGGAATGAGAAAGGTGGGAGGGCAGGCACTAAGGACTTGATTCATGTGCCTAAACATAGTTATCTGGTAATGTTTAAAATGCCTTGCAATATCCTGAATACCTCTAGTTTCTGCTCCTGATGGTCTCCAAGTGAGATGCTATTGGTCCATGGCAATTTCATGCCTGACAGCTCCGCATGGATATTTTTAATAACTTCATGCATATCAAATGGGGCTATCATCCACGTTTAAGCAGTAGAGTTGGAATCTTCTTTGAGTGGCTATTTGGAACATGTCTGGTGGCTCTGCATACATTTTGGTTGATACAGAGCATTCGTACACAGAACAAACTATGTCACTTTTACCTTGACCTTTGCAGCTTCTGTTTTGAGACTGGTTTTCTTTTTTTAACATTTCTAGACTCTGAGCGCTTCAAAACAGCAACTGGTCAGCTCTCCAGAGGGAGAAATTCCTGCTCCAGCCTTAGTAAAAGACAATATTTTTCTCTGAACAGTGCTTTGAAGTATGAAAAGGAGCTGTGAGTTACTAAACTGAAACAAACAAACATCACCATAGTATGATGTTAAGAAAAAAAAGGGAAAAAATGGTATTCACATAGGACTTTGTCTTACTGTATAGCTATAAACTATGATAAATGATAAGCTGATGCCTTCCAGTAATTAGTACAGTACGGATCATAATGGACATTGAAAATGGTTTCAGAGGTTTATTGAGAGGAAGCTGATCTCCCTTCCATGACTTGGCATGACACAAGCTTCAATCTGATACAATTTGCAGGAGACAAGAAAAATGACATAGAGAAATAAAGCAGATTTATATAGAATAAGATGAATAGGCACTGGTGGAAATAATCCTAGTGAAATGTTTTCTTTTCGTTATGTAGATATTGCCCTCCCCTCTTAATTAGGCCATGAATAGAATCCAAACCTCTCAAACAAGGAAAATGCTCAGTGGTAGCATTATAGCCAGCAACGCTGTTCAGTCAGCCTACAGTTAAAAAAAAAAAAAAAAAAGTGACCAAATCTGACAGCGTCCCCATTGGCAACTCAGCTAAATCATCGTATGACACCAGTTGGCTTTTAAATGATTAATTAAGAAAATAGGAGAGGGTGATGCTGTTACGAGATTGCTACAGAATGTGGCATTGTTGGAGACTTTATGAAAATGCCAGAGCTATTTGAGTCATGAGATTGCCTCATTCTCAATCCTTCCTATGTATTTAAAGAGACTTTTTCCTACGTTTCTCGTAAGTAGAGCATTCGAGCAGTCAGCAACAATGTAGGAGTGGATGCACTGAACTTTAGCAATCTGAAAGCATTGTCTACTCAAAGTACTTTACCTTGTGAGAAATGTAGATGCCTTCAGAAAAAGATCCTATTTTTTCCCCCACAATTAGCAGAAATGAATCATCTGCGCAGAGGTACCAGTGGAAGAATCTCTGCTAACTGCAGAGAGGGGAAATCTGGCTAGTTCAAATATGACGTCTGATTTTTAGATGGCTGAAAGATGGGATGAATCCTTTCATAGAAGTTATAAAACATGAAAAAGTGTTTGATAGATGCTGAAGCTCTACAGAAATTGTGGCAACTCCCAGGAAAATGTGTGAACTTCTGCTTGGTAAGAGAGAGTTAACTATCTAAAAATGCAGGAATATAAAATACTTTTCAGATAGCTGTGGCTAAAGTAGTTTTCATTATCACTCTTTTCACTCTGCTACAGCAGAGCTGTCATCTGTGATTGTCTTCTCCAGGGCTGCAAGTGATTGTTTGTTAGCTTAATCATACTGTTCTTCTCCAGAGATGTTCACCTATGAATACCAGGTTTTCAAGAATAATTGTGATCTCTGCTGTAAAACAGTATTGTTGGAACAGGAACCTTCTTGACTGTGTCCAACTCAAGATATTTTTTTTTTAATAAGAGCCCACTGAAGACTCTTAGTAACTCTAACTCTGAGAGTTGAGAGAGTTAATCACGCTTTCACCAGCAACTACAACCTTTTTTACCAGTAACTTCGCTATATTTAAAGAAACTTTTAGAAAAGAAGCTTAGGCCATGGCCCCACAATGAGTTTTGTGTTTGCATAGGCATTGGAAACTGCAGTTTCTATAATGGGATAGGGGCTGTATGTTTCTAGGATATTGGGAGAGCTACTTTATGGGCATAGCATGGCACTTCGAAAATTAGGATGTGGAGATTAGAGTTTTGTGGAGGAAGAAACGGGTATAGAAGTGTTTGGAAGAAAGAGAAAATGATATAACGGGGATGTGATGGAATTAGGTGACATTCATGAGGGTTTGCATATGGATTCCTGTTCAGTATACAGGAAGACTGGATTTGCAGTAGGAAGTGCTAAACTAGGAATTTCCTTTTAATAATCAAAGCTCTAATATTCAGGTTGAATAGAAGTAGGTAGTGCAGTTGGTCTAAATCAGTTAATTAGAGCACTAAGGAGAACATAAAATAACATAGTGGTCTATTTTCTTAGAATTAGTCTGGTGCGAGAGTTAGAAACATGACAGTCTCTACATGTGGAATATCTTGTGGAGGTGTTATACAATGTGTTTGAGTGTACTGTCTGCTGATGGAAAAGGGAAATGACTGTTGACCTAATGAAACAAATGGTTTACTTCTGCAGTCTTTTGCAGTGAATTGTGTTTAAAAAGCCCCATCAAGATGGCTGTATATCCACAACAGAATAACAGTATAACACAGCTAGGAGATTAACAGAAGCATGGTCATAATGGCATTATTTGAGTAAACATGAAAGTTCTGTGAGGAATTACTTCACTTGCTGTAATTTTGAAAAATCATGATAAATTGAAAATAAGAATAGTTTATTGTAAGAAAAGTTCCAGTTTACGTATGAACAGGGGATAAACCAAGGGTACTAGGCTGAGTTCAGACAAATTGAGGTTTTTCTGCACTGTGCTTAAAGTAGAGTCTTTCCTTACTGAGCAATGCTATGCCATATTATGTTGCTGCTTCATACTGGTCCACATCCAACACCAAAATAGCTCAGTCAGACAAATATCTTCAGTTTTAGTGCAGATAATTTTATTTTTTTGCTAAGACTTTTTGCTATGAATTGATTGAAATGAGTAGTTGTACTTATGGGAACAGCGGTATGTTTCAGTGGTATTGTCTTTTCTTTTAACATTGTGGTAACGGTTATCAGGCATCCTGCATTCCATTTGGAAAGTGAAGAAGACCAAGTTTCAGGCCAGACTCAGAAGCAAGTTCAAATGAGTCTAACAGGAGTTATAAATGGTTGCAGTGAACTCTTTCTTTCAGTCTCGTCTGAACAGGTTTGTTCTGTACTTGTTTCAGCTCTGCCTGGTGTCAACACTTGCTGAATGCTGTAGGTTGCTGCACTACCTCTCCAAACCTGAAAGAGTTAATGCCGTGCCAAAGCCTGTTCAGAACCTTATTTAAGATGCACAAGTTATTTAGATTAAAACTCACAGAGGAACACCAGTATAGCCTACTTTCTCAGTTCACACAGGCTAGAGAGGCTTTGAGGAGTTTTCTCTTGGCTTTTCCCCTCACTCCCAGTACTTAAAGCTGTTAATAGTTTGCTTAGCTTCCTGTCTTCATTTTCCTAGCTAGATCTGACATTTGAAGTGTCATTAGATGTGTGTCTTAAGGCTTTGCTGTATTTTAAAAGATGCTCTGTAACTTCTACTTATTCAGATGCCCTTAGTGGCTGGAAATGACAAGTTCCATGCAGAAAGACTAAAAGATAAGAGCAAAAAGAGATTTCAACAATGCTTGCACCGTATTCATTTTTTTCCGAGAGATTACAATTGATTCCACAGCAATTTTGAAAGGACTACCATAATTTTCATGCTGATTAGAATTTGTAAGAATGTGTGATATTAATTTTTTTTTTAAATCAATATCATTTATAAATGAAAACAAGTTAATTGGATTTTTTGTTTTGTTTTGTTTGGTTTGTTTTTCTGCAGCACCAGAGAAGCATTCCTAGTAGCTCTCCAAGTTTTCAGTGTTAGAAGAATTGGTCTTCCTTGGCATAGCTTGTTATGCTCTCCATGTGGTATTGTGACAAAGTTTGCTTTCCATTAGATGCTGATTTGAGGGCGTTAAACTTAACACTTTGAGAAACATGTTTCAGTAGGCGAAACCGATGGGAAAGCACTTTGTCCACTGACTCACTTAAACTGACTTGC